>QANZ01019485.1:0-44024 GCA_003254925.1 Chamaecrista fasciculata
TTTAAAAAAAAATATAATATATATGTAATAATATTAATATTTTAGTGATATTAAAAAATTCCCTATTATTTGATCTCTTAATTTACACCATGTTAACTAATCAGTCATTGAATTATTACAATTGTCAACGATTTGGTCCTTGAATCAAATTCAGGGACCAAAGTGTAACAATTTAGGGACCAAATAGTATAAATTTAATACAAATTTAGGAACCAAAAATTAAAAAGTTAATTAAAAGTTAAGGACCAAATAGTATTAATTTAGTATAAATTCAGGGAGCAAAAAGTATAAAATTAGTTTAAATTTAGGGACCAAATAGTTGATAATTGAAACATTTCAGGGATCAAATTGTTTATTTTTTTATTCAGGGAATGATTAGTTGCTTCAGGGACCAAATAGTATATTTTTTCTAAAAAAAATGTCAAAATGCTAAGAAAAATAAAGAAAATCAAAATCTGACCAAGATCTTCAGGATCTTACGATCCTACCCAAAAAATCGCGATCCCACTACGATCCTAGTCATTTCCGATCCTATGTGCGATCTGGGAAGGTGGACCTTATCAAGATCTCTATCTTACACGATCTTACGATCTAAGATCTCGATCTTGATTACCATGACCGTAGCATGAATGATCAGGCTTGAATTTATTATATAAGGGATTTCCTTTTGGAAAATAACTTGATTACCCAAAGAATATGATCTAAATATAAAATATCAAATCAAAATGCATCTTCAACGCTGAATTAACAGACATACATACATACATACATACATATATTAAAGATTAAAATGCACTCAAAATTCTGAGTTTAAAAGTTAACAAATAGATCTCTTGAGCTTTTAACGTTAAATTATTTATGATTATTGAGTTTTAACTTTTAAGTTAAAGGTATCAAACACTCATGAGTTCAAATATATTTGACAAAAGCCTTCAGCTTTAAACTTTAATATCACTTTTCTTTTAAATAACTTCATTTTTTTAACATAAAACGTTGATCATTAAATAGAAAATTGACATGAACATGTTGAGCGATAAAAGTTGAAAATTTACATGATATGTTTGTCGATCTATGAAGGAGGAAACTTCATTTTGAAGGCGTGTTACTTTGTCGACACTCGTACAACACTTATACGACACATATTTATAAAATATAAAAAAAAATTTGTAACTTTAACATGATAAACAATAAAAAATAATGATCTGTGTGATATATATTATGAATAAATATTGTAATTTTTAAAACTTTTATCAAAATTTATAGATTTTTAATTATTTATATATATAAATATATATTGTTCATGTAATTTTAGAAATTTTTCGTGTTGGTGTTTCCGTATCTGTAACGTGTCCCTATTATTTATGCTTCATATTCACTGTTGTGAAAACCGGACCGGACCAGTTGAATTGTGAACCGACCAGTGGTCCGGTCCGAGTTAGATGGAAAAGGAAAACCTCCATGACATAGAAACAGTCAACAACCGAATGAACCAGTCCCGAACCGGACGGTTTGGGGTTGAATCGGTTCAAAATATTTTTGTTCATTTTTATTTTTATTTTTTGGGACTAAAATGATGTTATTTTAAAGGACTTTTTTCTTATTAAGTTTAGACTCAAATCAATATGTTATTTGGTAGTTTGCACTTCAATATTTAATCTTTTATCATTCTAGTTTTCATTTTCTTACTCAATAAATTTAAATTTAAAGAAATTTATTGTATATTTTTAATAGTTATTAGTATATTTTTATTATTTTAAATTAAATATATTATTTTTAATTTATTTAATTATTAACGGCCCGACCCCGGTTAGACCATTAAACCTTGAATCGCTACTTCATCCGGCTCAATAGCCAGTTCGATTTTAAAAACCTTATTTATCATTATCAACTCTTAAAGAAGAAGACAAACAACTAGTTTATTGCAATTTGTAAATGTCATTTTTTTTTTTTTTGCCAATGAGGAGTGGCTCAGTTGGTTAAGGTTCGGGACTTACCCCACAAGGGCGAGGGTTCGAATCCTCAGATCGATGTGAGGGCCTTATTTGGTGGGTGATCTGTAAATTCCTCTCGTAAATCCTCATAGAGGTCGGGAGGTATGCCCTGACCCTAGTGGGATACCGGAGCCTACCCCCACTTAAACTTTTATCCCATTTAAAAAAAAAATGTCATTTTTTTAAAAAAAAAAAGTAGTTAAGAAAATATTCTCAATTAAAAACAAAACCTAAAAATTGACTTCTTAAAAAATTTAATAACATTAAGACAAAAGTACTAATTTTGTCCCCAAACTTTACACCAATTGTTAATTTCGTCCACAATGTTTCATATTGTGGTCAATTTTATTCTTTGCTCTATAGCCAAATATTAACGACAGAATCTACGTGACTAATGATATATAATGTAAAATTGATAAAAAAAAATAAAGTCAAATCTTAATTCAGATTGAAAAACAGAATGCAGTTTGTCGTTAATTTATTGAAAAAAGTTAGTCAAATGATAAAATTGACTAAAATATAAAATATTAGGGACGAAATTGACAGTTGATATAAAATATGGTGATGAAATTTGTACTTTTGCCACATATTAATGAAGTTCGAAATATGTTAATCTTATAACTTATTATCTATACTGTTATATGTCTTTGGGGTCTTCTGGTCGTCCTTCTTCAAAAACATATATTATACTATAGTATTAAAAAATAAATAAATAACCTATTTATTAAATATTAAAAAAATTCCACAAAACATCACCATCCATAATCCCACAATTTTCTTCCTATTTCTCTCTCTCATCTCAAAATTTAAATTGTAAATTTTTCTCCCTCTCCATAATCAATGAAATTTCAATATTTTTTCATTATTAATTCCTTTTCAATTTTTGAAAATTATAAATATATCCTTCTTTTACACGGGCAGGCAATGCCCTAGTTATTAATATTAGGGTAAAATGCACTTTGATACTCTGTGGTTAGGACCGAATCCACTTTGGTACCATGAGGTTTGCGCCGTTAGCACTTTGGTACCCTGTGGTTACTTTCCGTCAATATATAACAAAAAGTGCTGATGTGGCTCAATCTTAGCCGTCGATTTCTACTACATCTTATCCGTTAGTTTCTATTGCTGCTTAAACCATATTTCACTCTTCAACAAAATTTCTTTTGTGCGTTTAGGTCCTCTCCCTTTGGAAAAACAAATCAAAACACAACAAACTAAAAGAATTGATGGAGTTTTCTACAATTTTATTTCAAGAACTAGAGTTATTAAAAAAGAAATTGCAGAAAAATCGCTAGAGTTTTGAAGAATCAAAATCTTTCCTTTCTCGTAAAACTTCTCTCAACCAAGTACTTAATCACATATTGAACTCAAATGTTAGTCCTCAAATATCATGATCTAGTGACTTTTTTTGTAAATTTTGAAACTATTTGGGGGAATTCTGTAATTTTTACAAAAATTTTGTAGAGTTTATCCTCTCACCATCGAACCACACATTTTTAGGACTAAACTGCATTTTATTTTCCAGATTTAGGATTAATCTGTAATTTTATTCTTTTTCCAATATTTTTTACAATTACATTTTGACCCCAAAATTTTATTATAATTTTCATTTTAGTCCTCAATTATTATGATCTAGGGATGTTTTTGAAAAATTTTAAACTATTTGGGGGAATTTTGTAATTTTTGCAAAAGTGCCTTCATTTTTCCTTTAAATCTTGACGGAAAATAACCACAGGGTACTGACGGCGCAAAACCTCAGGGTACCAAAGTGTCAAATTTTGTCTTTCAGGGTACCAAAGTGAATTCAGTCATAGCTACAAGGTACCAAAGTGCATTTTACCCTTAATATTATTATTTGGCTCTTACTGAATAAACCACTGTAAAACATAATGCCAGCTTATTGACCAGGTGACCACATGATAGTACTATGATACTTTGGTTTGGTGAGGGGTATTGTGGTTGGGTATAGATAAGTTTTAATATGTTGCATATAGATCCTATTTCAATCCATTTCATCTTATTTTGCCACATCATGATCCTAGTCACTATGCCACGTTATACTTAACGGCTAAATATGGATGGAATTCACAAGGGACTAACGGTGGAACCTTTTGAGAAGTTATGGGACCAAAATTGCAACAAAAAAAGTTATGGGACCAAAATGAAACCTTTTTCATAGTTATGGGACCAAAAGTGCACTTAAGCCTATATATATAGGTCAAATGGTCATTTTGGTTCTAAATGTATACCTTAATATTTATTTTGGTCCATTATGTTTCTAAATGTTTCAATTAGTCTTAAATATTGACAAAATGCTTCATTTTGCTCCTAGATGTTGGTAAAATATTTCATTTTGGTCTCAAACTAATTAATTTAGTTATATTTCTCTTATATCTCATTTTAAGTTCGAAGGACTTGTTAAGAGAAACTCGTAGTTTTGAATTTGTTGCATTCAAATTTGAAACGAGAGAGATATGAACAATTTTATTTATTTGAACATGAAACGAGCGGTCTACTTTTAGGACTGATTTGTTCTCGTTTGCTTACGACCCCAACTAAATAGAGAAACTACTCTTTGAGAACAATATGTAGCTCTAAACTTGTTACATTTGAAGTTGAAACAAACCACATTCAATAATTTGGGACCAACATGAAACATTTTGCTTACATTTAAGACCAATTTGAACATTTTGAAATATAATGCACTAAAATAAATATTAAGACAAACATTTAGGATCAAAATGAACCTTTAACCTATATATATATATATTATTAGAGATAGAGGTGAGCGCGGGCTGGGTTGGGGCGGGTTGAAGGAAAATCTCAGCCCAACCCGCACATCAATCTGCGGGTTGGGTTGGGTTGAACCCGCAGGTTGAGTTTGTAATTTTTTTTTATAATTTTTATAACAAAAATATTATTATAACTTTGTGAGTAGTGAATAAAAAACCCTACACATAAAAAAAAGTTAAAAAAACATAGATTTTATATATATAAATATAAATCAATTAAAATATACTCCATAACATATGTAAATGTAATACATATATGTAATTATGTAAATTTTAAAATCAAAATATCTTATATATAAAGAACTAATAATATAAATACATAAGAAAACATACAAAATTTATATAGAAAAACATAAACTTTTATAAAAAATAAATTAAAAAATAAAATTTATATACAGACTCGCGGGTTGAGTTGGGTTGACAAATTACGAACCCACAACCGGAATTTTGAACCCAAACCAACCTACGAACGTGAACCAACCCAACCCTTAATTACAGGTTGAGTTGGTTTCTGTGGACTCGCGGGTTGGTTTGCTCACCCTTAGGATGAGGTATGTTTCACATTACTATTCTTATTTTAAATGAGCCAAATGCATGTTTATTTATTAACTTTCTAACATTTGGTATCTTATCATGTTTAAATCTCTGCCTTGCAATTTTAATTTTGGTTTCCTCGTGTATTGTTGAATTCTAGGAAGCATGGACACTGACACGGACACGGGACACGACACGGACACGGACACAGCGACACGCTAAACTCTCAAAATTACGCGACACGACATGCCATATATTTATATATATAAATAATTAAATATTCATAATTTTTAATGAAAAATTTAAAAATTACAAGTTTTATTCATAATACATGTCATATGTATTATTATTTTCTCTTATATGTCATGTTAAAGTCACAAAAAATTGATTTATATTTTAAAATTTATGAATATGTGTCTTGTCGGTGTCGTACGGGTGTCGGACACTGACACATGTCCGACACGGCGACACGCCCTCAAAATGAAATGTCCATGCTTCTTAAGTTGAATTTATCAATTGTTAGTTTACATAAAACTAATAATTTTTTGTTGTCAAACGGATTGGTGGCATTGCACCGTGTGACCTTTATTTTGTTCATAGATAAATTACTAGTTGTATATAGAGGTGTCAAAGTGAGCCAATCTAACCTGACTCACTCGAGTTGGCTCGCCACAAGTCGCGACTCACGCGAGCCAGAAACCCTAAGCGAGTCAGGTTTTGCCAACTTAGCTCACCAACTTGGTGAGCCGGGTTGACTCACTTAACCCACCAACCAGATTTTTTTTTTTTCATATTTTTTCATTTTTTCTTATTTTTTAAATTTAAAATACTTTTCATACATAAATAACTTAAATTCAACAATAAATTGCATTTTGTGACTTAGATATTTTAATTTTTGGGTATCAAATTTTAAATTTTTCATATTTTTTTCTTTTTTAAATAAGGTGGGTTGGCTCACTAACTCGCTAACTCACTCGAGGCAACCCACCACGAGCCGCGAGTTAAGTAAGCCAGCCCACTCGAGCAATAATTTTTTGTGAGGTTTCTCAATTTACACTTAATTAACTAATCAGTCCTTGAATAATCAAAATAAATTATCCACCTAAATTATTGCATCAAAAAATAAAATTTTAATATAAGTTCAAGGACCAAAAAAATATTAATTTAGTATAAATTTAAGGACTAAAAAATATAAAATCAGTTCAATTTTAGAAACCAAATCGTCACTGAGGACCAAGTAATTCAGGTAAAAAAAGGAGCAAAGAGTTGATATTTGAAATATTTCAAGTATCCAATCTTATATTTTAATTATTTATATATTGATTAAATTTTTTCTGGCCTGAAATAAATTGATTAATTAACGGTATAAACTCAGAAAAATAATAATAAAAAAAGTAAACTAACAATTTGGTCCTTCAAAGATTACCAAGTTAACAACTCAATTCTTGAAAGATTAAAACATACAATTTAGTCCCTAAAAAATCAAAACAGTATACTAATTAATTTTTTTATGGACTAAATATAGTAGCTCAGTGATCTTTCAGGACCAAATTATTAATTTACACTAAAAAGAGTAAGATTAACTATTAATATTACCCGATTGTGGATAGTTGCCAGCTGAATTCTACATCAGCTCCCGCAGCAGCTGTTCTCCATCTCAACTGGTCATCGTTATTCACCATTCTTTCAAACGCTTCTTCAAATCTAACGACTCGTATTTCTTCCCTCTCCTTATTATTATTCTCAGTCTCAACATAAAACACAGCCAAAACCACCACCGTAGTATTCTTTCTTCTCCGATACTCCATAATTTCTTCAAACAAAATTCGGCATAAAGAACTATCAACGAACTCTTTTGTGAAAACAACGACAATAGTTTTGGACTCTGTAATGGCTGGATATAGCAAAGCCTTGATCAATTCATCGTATTCGTGGCCGTATGGCTCGATTATTCCAAAAGGCTTGAAAGAGATCTGTGCAGAGCTTATTGTGTAGCATCCTGTCGCAGAAATCAAGAACGCCTTGCGATGATGATTTGAGGAGGACGAAGAAGAATCGTTGATAAAAGGCGAATCGTAGATAAAAGGCCTAGTGGCAGCAGTAGATAGAAGAGGATACATTATTATTATTATTGCTTTGATTTTGGCGGCCAAATTTCAGAAATTGTAGGGTTAGGATTAAAATTGGGGCGAGAAATAGTGAAGACAGAGAGCAAAAGAGAGAAAGAAAATTTGAAATCCGATACTCACAATTAACACTCGTAGCTTTCTATACAATGGAGCAATTATATACAATGAATTACGGCGAACGATATATACAGCCAGAGAGGTGAGACAGAGTATGAGAAAAGACTCAAAAGAGGGAAGAAACTAGGAAGATGAAGCGACTAAGAGTATTCGGTTTTCCCAATGTGACCGGCTGGCCGGCCTGTCAATCTCAATTTTAAAATTAGGCAAAAGAACTTCCGTGCCTCTAATGTTGGGTCAGTTTGAGCTATGCGCATAACCTTTGTTTTGTTATTTGTGTCAATTATGTTTCAATGTGAAACTTGTTGTAAATTATACCCCAACCTTAATTTTTTTGGGTCAAAGTCCTATTTTGATCCTTGAAGTTTGTTTAAAGTTTCGTTTTGGTCACTCGAGTCTCCGGTGAACTTTCCGTCGAGATACACGACGCCCTGACGACTACAAAAAATCTTAGTTCAAGGCTTTTTGACCTCTTGAGTTCATTGGCGGCCTTCATTTTGCGAACAAATGACTAGAAATGTGAGATTCGGCGATTGTGTAATTTTTCGGCGGCTTTCCAGTCATTTGTTCGTAAAATGGATGTTGTCATTCAACTTAGGAGGTCAAAAAACCTTTGATTTAGAGTTTTCGTAGTTGTCGGGGCTGCCATATATCTCGCCGGAAAGTTCGCCAAAGACTTGAGGGTCCAAAACGGAACTTTGAGCAAACTTGAAGGACCAAAATAAGACTTTGGCCCAAAACAATTGAAATTATAGTATAATTGACACCAACATTTCATATTGGCAGCATAACTGACACAAAACAAACGTTAGGGGCATAATTGAAATTGACCTCAAACGTTAGGGGCACGGAAGGATCTTTTACCTTAAAATTATTATGGGGGACTAAATTAACAATTTGGACCCTAAAAGATCACTGAGTTGACAACTTGGTCCCTGAAAGATTGAAATGTATGGTTTAGTCTCAGAAAGATCAAAATGACATACTAATCAGTCCTTTGTATGGACTAAATAGTATATCGTTTTAATCTTTGAGGGACTAAAAAGTAAACCAATTTAATCTTTCAGGGACTAAATTTGCATTTTAATAGTTCAGAATTTGAGTTGTCAGGTTAGTGATCTTTCATGGAACAAATTATTAATTTACTCTTATTATGGGCTTTCGATACAGAAGGTTCTATAATTGGATATGTGTTTATGTTTGACATGTGTGTGTCCAACAATTGTACAGCACTCATACCATATATATTTATATGTTTTAGAATATAAAGATCAATTTTTTTTTTTGTGATTTTAACATGACAAATAATATATGTATGTTGTATTGTGACATGTAATTTTAAGAATTTGACGTATCAGTGTATTTGTGTCTATGTCAAGTCCAGTGTATATGTCAATGTCAATGCTTCATAATTAGTATTCTACTGATAAAATTTGGGATGTTCCATGAACCTTTTCATAAAATTTTCCAATTTTTATTTGGATCGATAAATATTAGATGGGCTATATTTATATATTTATTGTAAGACTTACTAATAAATATTAACACATTTAAAATGAGGTTTAGTACCACTTAGAAAACATTTTGAATCTTTCAACAAAGAAAAGATAAAGAAAAAAGATTTTGAATATAAGACCATGCAAATATAATTATTTATGGTGGAAGAGTCTTCCACCATAACTAAATAAGTGACATAAGTTGAATTAAATTAGTCGGGGTCAAACTAAAAATATTAGGCAGTCATCTATAAAAGAATTGTTAATATCTCATAAAAATTTAAATCATAATCAATTATAATAAATAGTGATAATAGGCCCAAGAATTAGATGGCCCAATCCACGAGATTACCCCAAGCTCAATATATAATTGGCCCTCATGAGCCTCAGTGAAGTGAGGACACCTAAAGGGCATGAGATCGCCCAAGAAGATTAGGCGCAAGGACGCCTAAGAAGTGGAACATCATAGACAGTGGAAAAGCACACTAATATCAGTCAGAATCAATCACGAATCAATCAAGGATGAATCCAGAATCAGTTATAAATAAACCTTGCATTAAAGAAATAAAATTGTTATTTCAATTTCTTAATTAAAAATAATTATAGAGAAAATTTTATTATTGATTGGGTTATTATAGGCCACCTCTTGACGATTGATCACTCTAACTAACAACAAATCTAGACTTTTTATTGTTAATTTGATCACCATTGAGATCTAACAATTTGATGACTATAAAAGTAGTTATAATTATTGGTAGTAGTTAAGGTATTTGGGGTTTTGTTTTGTATAAAATTAATGGTACATGTGACATGTCATGTGTTGCTTACATGGCTTAATAAAAAATCAAATTCTCCAAAGTTAAATAATCATTTTGGTCCTAAAATTATTTTTTGTTTTCATTTGATTTTTAAACTTTCACATTTGTTTCATTTTAGTCCCTAAAATGTGATTTTATATTGTTTATGCCTTTATTTCTAACCTAAACTATTGAAATGAATCATTTCTCATTAGCAAAGAGAGAAAAAGAAATTTTCATTCTTAGTCACAAATTAGAGATAAATTTGTAGTTAATTTTTATCTCCAATTTATAACTAAAAATAACAATGAAACCCTGATAAAATCACATTTTGGGAATCAAAACAAAATAAATATGAAAGTTTGAGGACAAAAACAAAACTAAATATAGTTTTATGTTCAAAATGAAACTTAACCCATAGTTTGAGGACCAAAATGAGTATTTAACCTTGAAAATTTTAAATTTTTTATTGAGCCACATGGCTGGGTAGGGAGGTCAATGGTTGGATTGGATTGGGTTGGTTCGAGCTCAATATTTTATTTGGTTGGGTGGGCTAAAGAAAATAATTGAGTTAACCGTAACCAAACAAATAATTAGGCTAAAGATATCAATATTATTTTTACTATAGCAGGCTCAATTTTTTGAACCCAAACTAGTAGATTGGGTTGATTTTAGTGTGTTGGCGGGTTGGTCCAACACACTAAACACCCCTATGCTTGGGAATAGAAACCGACGAATAAGATGTAAGAGAGACCAATGGCTAAGATGAGATAGAAATCGACGGCTACGATGAAGCAGAACTTTATAACTAAGATGCAATGAAAATATGAAATTGATTTTTTTTTTAATTTTTTATTTAACATATGAGCGACATATGACATGTTGACCAGACACCCGTCGTAAGGTGTCCCGGTGCAATTAAGTTTAATTATACTCGAGCCTTGCAAGTATAACTATATTTATTAAAATATAGTGTAAATGCTAACCCAAAGTCGGATCTCTCGCGGAACTCAATGTGATGAGACTAAGAGAATTGTGACGAAGGTTATATGAGGGTTGTCACGAATTAATAATAATAATAATGAGTCAAAACAATACTTGAGAGAAAACCCTAGAGATGGACTATCATAGTTTGTTCATCATAGATAACAAATAATCAATGTGCATTTACTAAACCAAGTTAAATGTTGTATTTAGACTTAAACACAATCAATCAAACAATGGTGAGAAATATAGGATTAGGATAGATCACTCAACCAATAACAGGTTGTGAGCACTTTGTCAAAGCTCTTCAGGCCAATCTATATTATTGCCACATCGGAGCAAATAACAAGTATAAACAATTATATAATAATCCTAGTTATATTTCATAAGATATATAGAACACTCTTTAGTAAACCAACCATGTAAATAACATGTTCAAAGAGCAGCCTTTATTAATCTTAAAAGAGACAGACTCCAGGAATGCAACAATTATCCCTAATAAAGTACTGAACTATAAATCTAATGCATAAAAAACTTCAACAATTACCTATGAAGGAGTTGATCATACCTCATAAATGCAACATCAACATCTGAACTCTACAATGAAACATAGTGAACTCGAGTCACATCCTTGAGGCATTCCTCAAGTATCTACTTATTTAGTTACTCATGCTCTAGGAAGAGAACTATTTTAAACTAATATGAGTGATTTCTCTTCGATTGTGGTTTGGAGTGCTTTGAGCGTGGAATGACGACCTCTATTTATACAACTGAGTAGTGTGCTTGGTCTGCAAGTCATGGAAGAAAATAGCGCTTGGGTTGTTGCTTGCGCGCGGCGGCCCAACACGGAAGCGCACCGAAATATCTGCGATATTTCGTTTATATCTTTGTATCTTGAATCTTAGCCATCCAAAATATACTCTAATGCTTCGGATTAATCTGCGCCGCAAGATTTCCCACTTGGGCCGCTGGCTCAAGAGACGTCGCAACATAATATTGCACTGAAGCTTACTTGCTGACGTCATATCCCTCTTAGATACTTGCGCCGCAGGATTTACCTCCCTTGCGCCGGCGGCTCATCCAACGGCACAAGAATATCTTGTGCTCGACGTGATCTTCTCGAATATTCTAATATTTCGCTCTTGGTTTGGCCCTGTTTGGATATCTGAAACACTAAATAAACCATTAAGTAGCACCTATTTATAAAGTACAATAAATAGACGCTAATTAACCTATTTTATCCACTTTATTTCACCACATCTTGGTGTAATCCTTAGCATATTAATTGGTCTAATTATAATATATTATTGGTTTAAACATATCAGAAAGTACAAAATTGACAACAAAAAAAGATTGAGGATGAAATTTTACAGTTGATATAAATTTTGGGGACAAAATTGACAAAAAAAAAAGATTGAGGATGGAAAAAGATTGAGGGACACGTGTTAATTTGTCAATGCAATTTGAAAAGAGAATATGCCAAAGAATCGAGGAACTTTCCCAAGTTCATGATTCAAGGCCAGCACATAGTCATAACCTAGAGCTAGAGAATTCACCAAGCAAGTAACTCTCTAAAGTAGTGCAATCTAATTTTTATAAGACCAATTCCATAAGTGTATCACTCTCCTCACTAATTGGGTATTATTTCACTCAAGTCATACCTTAGACTAAGTTTCTACCATAAGCTTGTAAAAATTCTCAAAGTCTCCACTTTAAGCGAAATAATGATTTTTAATCAAGAGGACTTTAATAGGGTTATAATGAATGGGAAAAGGCTAATAGTTATGAGAAGAAACATTGGGAGAAAAGAAAGAAAATTATGTTTACTTTAAAATCTCTCTTCAAGTTTTTCTTATCATTTCAACTCCAATTATCCTTCAAAAGAAAGTAGCTAGTTCACTATAAGGTGTTGGAGATTATGGAGCAAAACGCAGCGGAAAAGGTAAAATTAAATTTTTACAAAACCTTATAATCTCCTCCACAAGATCCACTACTTGTGTTTATACCAGTGAGATAAGATGTTTACCTAAATCAAACGGATGCTTGAATGATTGCAACTCCAAGAAGTCCACAGACTCGTGTCCTTCCTCTACCGGTGATCCACACGAACAGTTTGGTAGATACTCAGGTGCTAGCCTCCAATCTCTTCTCCAAGAGATTATGGGAACCGATCTACAATCTTGGAATTTCAAGAACACTTCTTGAAATATCCAAGAATTCAAAGTGGCGCACTAAGAACCAAATTCTTGGCCACACTTACTCTAGGTTTAGCGCCTCTCTCTCTTCCTCACACACAAATCGCCTCTAAAACCCTAAGTTTAGGGTTAGTCCAACTCTCTCTATTTTTCCCTTCAAGATAGGTGACTTCACATCTAGGGGTTTAAGTTAGGCAACTTGTTGTGCTTAAATAAAGAGTCCCATTCCTAAAATTAGGGAATCACCAAATCTTGATTACAAGATTACATTAATATTATAATTCAAAATTAAGAGGCAATCTTTATTTAAATTTAAAGATCATATCTTGAAACCTAGAATGCACACTTCCCATTGGTCGGAATGAGTCAAGAGGATTTAAATTCTTAATTAAAATATTACATTAATATCTTAACTTAAAATTCAAAATGCATTCTTGAAATTCAAAATGCAAGATCAAATCTTGCATATTGTAATCCAAGAATGGGCCACCCTCCTTGTTATCTTATAGGAATTTAATAAATAAGAAAACAATCCTAACTCTTAGGAAGTTATAACCAACTTATTAATTTCTTTAACAAATTGAATTAAAATATTACCCTAATATCTTTATTCAAATTCAAATCTTGAATTCAAATTAACAAAATCATATTTCATTAATTAATTCAAGAGTGAGGCTCCACCCTCATCTTGTTATCTTTCAATATTAGAGAATTTAATAAATCAATAATCCCCTAACTCTTAGGAGACTTAGCCGATTCATTATTCCCTAATATTTTAAATAAGAATCCAATTGTAAATAGATTAATCAAATTAACTATTTAACAATTAATATATTTAAACTTGTTTAACAAATTTAAATATTACAAATGTAGATGATTTTGGGCAAAGGATCGATCTTCTTTCTAGAGAGAATGACGTTATGAAAAGGAAGCACGATGATCTTGAAAAAGCTTTCGTTCGAGCAGCCGATGTTAAGGTAAACAATATTAGTACCCCTAGTAGTTCTAAGGCAGTCCATGTCATTACCGCTAGAGAAACCAAACCTATAGAAAACCCTACTCAAGAGACCTTAGTGCCAACCCTAGAAGAGCCTGAGCTTGAAGAAATATTCATATAAATCAAAGGTGGAGAAAGCTTTAAGGCTATAAGAGAAAAACACCCTAGGTATGCCCAATTCTTCTTTGGTTTTAACTATAAGAAGGAGAAGAAAGAAACCCATGTTGTGAATAAATTGGAAACTAAGGAAGAAACTAAGGTAGAAACCAAGGTAAAAGACCTGCCGTTTCCAAGCTCTCATGTAATGACTAAGGAACAACTAGAGGATAAAAAGGATAAGGACCTAGAAGACTTATTAGGAAAACTAAAAGTCAATCCACCCTTATTAGATTTGGTTAGGAAAGTCCCTAGGTACACTAAAGTATTTAACGACTTAGTTGAGAAGAAGAAAACATCTCAAAAGAAACTTCAACTAAGCCCTACCATTTCAGCCCTTTTAAACCCTAAGATACCTATAAAACGCAAGGATCCTGGTTCATTCACCATTCCTTGCATGATAGGAAAAGCCGTAGTCAATGGAGCATTATTGGACTTAGGAGCAACTATCAACGTTATGCCCAAGTCAGTCTATGATTCTTTGAATATGGACGGACTTAAGGACACGTGGTTGATCCTGCAATAGTAGAAGATGTCTTAGTCAAAGTGAAAGGTCTAATCTTTCCCTCTGACTTTTATGTCCTAGATACCGGTGGCAATAGAGCTACCGATTACACTATAATTTTAGGCAGGCCTTTCCTACGGACCGCTAATGTCAATATTAGCATGAAGGATGGAAAGATCACAATGGATAATGGACATCAAAACATCACACTCACGATGTACGAGGCGGAGAAATCTGATGAACACTCCGTGTTGGAGACACGAAGTATTTGTACATCCAACAAAACCCTAGGAGAAAGGCCAAAGAGGGAGGAACTTGAATTTGAAACTCTTTTAAGCTTAGAACCTCCTGACCCTGGCTTGCTTATACCAGAAACAGACCTTGGAGACATGAACATTAGTTCACTTTTCAAGGAAGAGGAGGAAGACCTCGTAACTTCCAAAGTAAAAGAGAAACCAGCACTTAGAGAAAATATTTCCAAGTACAAGGCTGTGTGGCAGCCTGTGTGCAAGACTAACCCAACTATAGCCCCGTGCTATAGTGTTTCTAACTTTGCAGACACGGAGATAAGAACAACAAAAAGGCCAAGAACCTTACTCTCCATGTGTTCGTGCAAGAACCTAAGCATAGGTGCTGAATGCCTAAGTGATGAAGAATGGCTCCACAATGTAGATGTCGTGTGCAAGAACGCAACCGAAAGGATTCATGTGGACTTCATTGGCATAGACAAGGTGCTCGATCCAAAGCAAAAAGGAATAACAATCAAAGACATGGATCAGCCCATTGGATCATTCATTGACGATGCAGGGATCACGAAAAAAGGTACGCTCGCAAACAAGCATGCACTTTATCATCTTATCATGCGAGACTATTATTATAGGACGAAATTTCATAAGACACGTAGGTTTAGGATAAATAAGAAAACTAGGTATCGACCACGCATAAAACTTAAAAACCTTAAAAATAGGAAGATGGTGTGAAACCCTATCCGAGCCACACTATTCAATGACGAGGATGGCAACCGATGTGGACAAAGGATCTCTGCCAAGCGAAGGATAGGTGGATACCTCCTGAAAGTCCGCCACAAAACCTTCAGGTCACCCTGAAGATGTTCCGCGCTGCCTTTTTCCCACTTACACGGTTTCCACGTAAGTGTGGGGGAAGAAGAGGGTTATCCCAAACCCTAATTCGTAGTTCAGGACCCTAGAATTTGTATTAGAAAAATTCTGCCATTTTCATTCTCAGTATTCATATTTTTAGTTTTTAAATTTTTAGTTAGAGTCTGGTAGCCAAGCGACAAAAATAAAAATTTTTAATTTTTGTTTTTGCGCTGGCACCTGCGCCGGCAGCGCACCTGGTGGCCTAATGTCAAATTATTTGAGGATTTTAATCGCTATTAAAATCTATCAAATCTGATTTAAATTTAGATTTTAAATCACGAAGATTCGACGTACAGAGTAGAATATCTTAGATTTTCACCCTATAAATACCCCCTCAACCTTCTAGGCTTCTCACAACTCTAATACTCACTTCTCAAAACTTCCAAAGCTCCTAGAACACTTTCTTGAGAGCTCAAATCCTTCTCTTTTCAAGTCTCATTTCAAATTGCAAGGTAAGTCTTTCTAATTTTTCGTGAATTCGCTAGGAACTTTTTGGATAAGATCTTTTCTCAAAATCGACTTTAGGACTTCTTTCTGTCAACAAAAGGGTAATTTGAGGCCTTGCTGTTAAACTTTTCGAAAAAGTCGCAAAAATATTTTGCGCCTGTTGGAGATTGTGCCCTAGGGCCAATCATTTTATGAATATGTTTTGAACATATTGATTAATTTATGGAGATAAATTTTGTCGTTATCATATTATTAGCATGTTTACTATGATAGAAATCTGTGATTAATTATGTGATAATTAATCTAAATTTGTCCCTGGTCGATTGTTTTCGTGGGAGAGAAAATGAACTAAGACCAGCATGACCTCGGTGTATAGAGATACATGCACTAGATGCTGGAACGAGAGTCATGGTGCAATTATGTAAAGGGTTACAAGTTGCTGGACTGACCCGGAGAATCCTGCATGGGTTTAGTCATCAGCTTGCCTCTCCTGTACGCCTGTCACGACGCCTTAGACCTGAGGTCATCATTATTCCGGCGTTGTAGTTGTCAGACTTTGGCCTAGTCTAACGTTGCCCGTAGCAAGGTAGCCATAAGGGCTAGGTACGGGTTTGGTTGATTGCCGTGCTGAGGAATGTGGATTGGCCAAAATGGGATTTTGTCCCTCATTAAATGAGAGATATCTAACTGGCGCCCTCGATGAGTCTGTCCAAGGAAATGCGTGGCCACGCTGGGAAATGGGACTTACTCAAGAAGATCGAGAAAGTTGTGGTTTGGATCAAGGATGACTTTCCGTGCCTTATCCAGAACCAAGATATCGTGTGACAATAGGGTCTATGACAAGGAGGTACTAAGGTTAAGTCGGTTTTGATAAAACGATAACTCACGTGTTTTGGGTAGTCGTGATGGCTTGCTAGAGTCCGCTCTCAACTTGTGAGTCATAGAGATGGCTTGCTGCCAACTTCACGTGAGGCCTGCTGGGTCACACATGAGCAAGATCTGGACACCGCTTAAAGGGACAGGAATTAGGGTTAATTCGTGAGTCACTCCAGTGACACAATTTAAGACACAGCAAAATGTCTGGGACATTAAGTCTTGTCTTAAATATTATCTACAGTTGTGATATTTAAATTTGTAGGACAAGTTTAAATATAATAAGTATTAAATAGTTAATGGGATTAATCTATTTAGAATTATAATATTAGGGAATAACAAATCGGAATTTGAATTCAAGATTCAAATTTGAATTAAAGATATTAGGGTAATATTTTAATTCAATAATGAATTTGAATTTGATTCAAATTTGAATTAAAGATATTAGGGTAATAATTTAATTCAAAATCATTGGAAGATAATAAGTTGGTTATAACTTCCTAAGAGTTAGGAATGTTATTTTTGATTTATAAAATTCCAATAAAAATAGGGGAGATGGCGCATTGCTTGAGTGGGTCCAAGGGAAGATTTGATTTTCCATTTGATTCTCCAAGATTGCATTTTGAATTTGAATTGAAATATTAAAGTAATATTTTAATTAGATATTCAAGTCCTAAAATTATGATATTATTGTAATCTCATAATTTTATAAATTTGATAATCCTATAATTTAGGGATTCCCTAATTATAATTATCAATTCCCTATTTTATATAAATATAAGGCTAAAGTCGAAATTCCTTAACCCTAATTCACAAGTGCAAAATTTCGCCTCCTTGTGAGACAAGAGAGAGAAAAATTGCACAACCTAGCCTAAGTGAGAGAGAGAGTCGAATTTTTCTAAGGTGTTAGTGAAAGTTTGACTTGTCTAAGATAGCTAGGGTTTTGTGAGAATAAAACAAGAGAAGTCTTGTTTTGTGCGCCTCCCATATACATAGATCAAGAATTGTTCTTGATAGACTGGTCTGGTTCGAGAACTGTTCTTGACAACCGGAGCTGTAGATTGGATCCCTAGTTCTTTTGGAGAAAAGAACAGAAGGCTAGCACCTTGGTGCCAACAAACTGCTCGTGTGGATTACCAGCAGAGGAAGGACGCATCGTGTGGACTTTTTGGAAACTCTCCGATGAACCGGACTGATTGAAACTTTGAGGTATATCACTAAACTCCACCGGTTTAAATTCATCTAGCGGACCTCCTAGGGAAATCATGAAAGGCGTTTTGTTTAAATTTTTAAATTTCCGCTGTGCCGCCCTGATTAATTTCCCAACAGTGGTATCAGAGCCACGCTAGTTTGAATTTAATGCTGGTTTTGGTGAATTATACATGTGATGTATGATGTGTGTTTACCGCTTTCAATCGTATGTTTGATTTTGCAAAAATCCACCGAAAAGTTTTGTTGAAAACTCAATCTACGAAAAGGTGCAAATTATATGTATATGATACATATGGAATCAATAGGATTGATTGAAAAAAAAATTTCTTGAATTTAAGGCCTAAAGTCGAAATCCGTATATAATTATAAATAAAATTGTTTTAATTATAATTATAGTGGGGTGGCTGAAAATTTATTAAAATTATGAATTTTAAAATTTTTGGGTCAATAATTTAAATTCTTGAATGGGATTCATGGTTTTTATAATTATTGGTACAAAGGCCTAATTTTCAAGAAAGGCATGTTAAAATTGCACAAACCCTAATTAAACACATTTTAAAAATTGTTTTTGATATGTGTTGTTGTATGCCGTGTTTGACATATAATATATGAATTGTTCATATTTGTGATGTGGTGTTGGATATGGCTATAGGGTTTTTGGTAAATACGGCCTGCGTGTCGTCTCCCTCTACTCTATTGTAATTTTACATTCAGTTTATACCTCAATGTAACTGCGGTTTTTCCTATGTAATTTTATTTTTCTTTTTAGAAAATTCTCTCATTGGCTTGAGAGGATTATAGGGTAGATGAGCCATATCTAAACACGGTATGCTTATACATTTAGTTTTGTATGTGATGCAATGCGCTAGATGTATGCTTAGGGGTGCGAAATTTTAACATGCTATTTTAATTTTACGCTACAACCACGTATACAATACGAGTGTGGGATTTTGTATAGGATACAAAATTCGTGCATATGTTTATATGTATGTGATACATGGGGAAATAAACATATGGCATGACTCGTTTAATTTTAAAAGTAGTTTTAAAATTAAACTATAAAACGGAACATTTTAAAAATCAAACCCTTTTAGAAAATCTTAAGTTTTAATGTCATCAATAAAACACCCTGTTGAAATCTTGTTCATCGTAGAGCGGTGATCGCCCTCAGCGACACGTATCTACCTTGACCTTGAGGAGACACAGGTGAATGGGAGTTTCAACACGACGCCTATTGAAATCCTGGTTCATTAAATTTGGTGATCGCCCTCAGCGACACGTGTTTAGTGGGGCCTTGATGATATGGGGTTGGGCTTCGGCCTCGTTGTTTTGGGCCTAGCCATTCACAAGTTTTATTGTGTGACTTAATGGGGTTATCAAAACGGTTTTGGACCTCAAGGCATTAGATGGGATAAACATGCCATAATAAGTATCATATGATGATATAGTCCCACAAAGATCTAAGAGTCACATAGAGATGTGATTGGTAAGGAGTTACCTACCTAAATAACCAAAGGGTGCATGATCGCCCTCAGCGGCAGTAAACTTTGGTGAAATATGGGTCTTAGCCACTAATAATAAATTTTACTGGGTTTTATAAAATGGTGGATAAATATTTTCCTGCTGGTTAAACTTTTCATATCTTAGTTGTAGAATCAATGGCAAACAATAGCTCAACGTTATCACTGCGATCTATCCATGAGAAGGATAAATTGCCTGGGACAAAATTCCTTAACTGGTATCGTAATTTGAGAATTGTTCTCATCCAACGAAGGAAGCTACAGACTTCCTTGACTGGTTTTGTAATTTGAGAATCATTCTCACCCAACGAAGGAAACTTTATGTCATAGATGTTGGGAATTCTAGGCGCATAACGCAGCGGAAGCAAATATTAAAACTTAAAATAAAACGCGCCAAGTCCTAAAATTCCCGAACGGATCCGCTAGTAGAATTTAAAACCTGTTAAGATAGTTGTACAGCTGACGAGTTTCAATCAGTTGGTTGTACAAGGCATGTCCTAGGAGTCCACTCGTAGCGTCCTCCCTCTGCCGGTGATCCACACGAACAGTTTGTCGGGGACCAAGGTGCTAGCTTTCTGTTCTTTTCTCCAAAAGAACGAGTGTAATAACCGTATAAAATAGGGACTAAATTGCAACTTCTGAAAGTTGTAATTATAAAATAAGTAATTATATATGTGAGTAAAATATGATAAGAGGGGTTGAAGTGAGAAAAATAATAGTTTTGGTGAAGAAATAGAATTGGGAAGGAGTATTCTAAAATAAGTTAGAAAGTTTGGGGCTAAGAATTATAGTTTTAGCCTTTTATTGAAAATATATATATATAAGAGGGAGAGGGCACGGGAAGAGGCAGAGAAATGGAGAGAGAAAAACAAAGGGGGAGAACGAAGGAGGAGGAACAGAGAAAGAGTGGTCGATTTCTCCACATCCAACGATCCGTTTTTGACGTTCTACCCCTCGAATCGAAGCTTAGAACGAGACAAAGCTAACCCTAGGTCCGGTTCGAAATTCCAACGGTTGGATTGAGAGATATTTGAGATCGCAAATCAGCGTCAGAGTTGGAAAATATGCAGAATTTGGAGTTTGAGGGACTAAATTGTTCCTAGGTAGGGTTCTTCTCTTTCTCCTCACTTCAAAGCGTGACTTCTCTCATTTGTTTGCCTAGGGTTTTCTGAAATTGTATGTCTTGTTGAATATCTTGTTGAATATATGATTAATGAGTTGATTGTTGTGATGAAAGTTTGAAAAACATGTATAGAATGTGAAGATGTGATGATTGCTTTAGTTTGATGATTGGTGAATTTGTATTTGTATGATGAACATGTGATGATTGATTTTGATGGATTTTTAGTGAGTTCATTGTTAATAAAATTAGTGTTAATAATGAAGAATAAGGTTAATGATGTTTTGATAGTTGGAAATTAAGTGGAAGAAGAGTATGGACTGTTTTGATAAGTTTTATAAGAATTGAAAGATAATATGGAATGATTTGTTGTAATTGAATAAGTATATATTTTTTGGTGTGTATGAGATGGAATTATGAATGAAAGATATGATGTTTAAATTGAAAGAATGATAAGTGAATTTGTATATAAATGTGTTGTTTGGAAGAGTATGTGAAATGTACTGATATGAAATGAATTGGAATAATTGGATGAGATAAATATGAATGTATTTATATGACTTGAATAATGAGTGTGTTTGGTTTTGAACAATGAATATGGAAGATGTAATAGAATGTTAGAGGCATTGTTATGTTTGGAAGATAATGATAAGTTGAATATTGAAATAGTTATTTAAATGAAGAAGAGTTAGATAAATGTGTGTGATGTGTTAATATTGTGTCCAAGTATGTATTCGATTATACTACTTGGATATCATGTTAAATAAGAAATAGAATATGAGATTGTATGATGTTAATATAATAAGAGAATATGTTCGTGATGATTGAATGATGCATAATTGAATGATACTGTGCTGAGACTGAATATTGGTTATTGATTGAGATTGTGTGTATACCGTGTCATGATGCATTGAGGAATGAGATCCTCCCCATTATTCGCGATGAGTATTTGGGTAATGTCCTTTGGTGGATTCCATTGGATGGCCTAAGGTGGATTCCTTAGGTGACAGGGCGTTGGATTGTGCACGCCGGAGGACGCTCTGGGAGGCCTTGGTCTATATGACCACTGATTTTACAATCATGACACTTGTGCTGGTTTACCCGGATTGGGGCATCGGTAGACTCGATTGTCACCACCAGCCTTGTTGTATGAATGGTATATATATATGATGTATGGTTGATATTAAGTGGAGATATTGAGTATTGGGAAATTGGTTACTGTGTTATTATTCATTGAGATATTCTACTACTGTGCTGGAATACCTACTTTGAGGTATCGGCTGACTTGACTGTCACCGCCAGCTTCCTGTTTTACAAATATTGTAATACTTGTTGATTTGGTTGGTTATTATTTCAATGAAGATGTAAGGTGGTGATTATTAATTGGCTGATGTTTAGTGGTTAGTGGACATGTAAGTTTATAAACTGTGCTTGTTTGTTAGAAATGCATGTTGTGAACTCGTGTTTGAAGTTTGTTGTTGAGTGGGGAACTGTGGTTCAAGTAGAGAGTTACAACCCTGCTGAGAATCTCCCCAGATTCTCACCCTACAACATTTCAGTTGTGTTAGTGCAGGTTCAGGATCGTTGAGGTCGTGCTGGGAGTCGGGTGTAGAAGTGCAGTTATATAGATTTTATTTTATTTGTATTCTGAGCTGGGCCCTGCGCGGCTTTGTAGAGGCTGAGCCTCGTGTACTTTTAGTTTTAATTTGGGCCATGTATTGTTATTTCTTGTTTAAATATAAGTTTCATCCTGTATTTGATAAGGATGTTACACTCTGTGTCTTAAATCGTGTCACTCGCGTGACCCACGAATTAACCCTAATTCGTGTCCCATTCAAATGGTGTTCAGTTCCTGCTCGTGTGTGACCCAGCAGGCCCCACGTGAAGTTGGCAGTAGGGCATCCCCATGACCTACAAGTTGTGAGCGGACTCTAGCAAGCCATCACAACTACCCAAAACACGTGAGTTATCGTTTGTAACCAAAAAACGACTTAACCTCAGTACCTCCGTGTCAGAGATCCGATTGTCCTACGATATCTTGGTCATGGACTAGGCACAGGTATGTCATCCATAATCCAAACCACAACTTTCTCGATTCCCTGAGTAAGTCCCAATTCTTGAGTGGCCACTCCTTTTCCTGGACAGACTCATCGAGGGCGCCAGTTAGACATCTAATGAGGGACAAAATCCCATTTTGGTCAATCCACATTCCACAGCAATGCAATCAACCAGACCCGTACTCAGCCCGTATAACTACCCTGTTATGGGCAGCGTTAGACTAAGCCAAAGACTGACAACTGAATGCCGGAATAGTCATTGACCTCAGGTCAAAGGCATCGCTACTGGCGTACTAGGAGAGACTAGCTGATGACTAAACCCATGCAGGAATCTCCGGGTCAGTCCAGCAATTCATAACCACCTTACGTAATTGCACCATGAGTCTCGTCCCAGCATCTAGTGCGTGCATCTCATGCACCGAGGTCATGCTGGTCTTAGTTCATTTTTGTTCCCACAAAAATAATCGACCATGGACAAGTTTAGATTAATTATCTCATAATTAATCATGGATGTCATCATAGTAAACATGCTAATGATATGACAACACATTAATTTATCTTCCATAAATTAATAATATGTTCATAACATATTTAACATAATAAACGATTGGCCTTAGGGCACAATCTCCAACAGCTAGCTCATGACTAAACCCATGCAGGACTCTCCGGGTTGGTCCAGCAACTTGTAACCCATTACATAATTGCACCATGACTTTCGTGAAGCATCATATGCGTGTATCTCTATACACCAAAGTCATGTTGGTCTTAGTTCATTCACGTTCCCATGAGAATAATCGACCAGGGACAGTTTAGAATAATTATCACATAATTAATCAGGGATTGTTATCACAGTAAACATGCTAATAATATGATAACGACATAATTTATCATCCATAAATTAATCAAACAATATGTTCATACATATGAAATGATTGGCCCTAGGGCACAATCTCCATCACCATCCTCGCTGGTAGAGAACGTGGGCCACGAACTTGGTCATACCCACGTTCTCTAGTCCGCTGGCGCCCGCCCTGTAACGCGACACGCAATCACCCACGATTGCCTTGCTTCGCAAATCTCGGTCTCCACCACTCTCTCTGGTGGAGATCGTGTTCGACTACGTGGTGTTCCCCGCGCGCTGGCCACCCCTCTCACCCTGCTCTATAAATAGAGCTCAACCCAGCAGACAAAGGTTAGCTACTTCTTACTCACCAGAATCCTCTTGCTCTCATATCTCTCATATTCTAACTTGAGCGTCGGAGTATTCTTCGCAGGCCCCCCTGTGAAGTTCTTGTAGGTACTTGGTCATTCAAGCTTGCTCTTGCAGCCCACACTTGTGAACTAGGTAAGCCTGCCCCTTTTCTAGTTTATCAACTGGTAATTTGGTACGTCCGTATATGTCAAGCTCGTTAAAAGTAAAACATTTTAAAAATAAAATAAAGGTGGAAAATGAAATTAATATCATATTCACAAATGTGTCTTTATATCAAATTAAATTAAGCATATTATATGCTATATATTTTTCAAAGGTATTGGAAAACCACAAATGGTGAAAAATAAAAGAAAACATAATTTGTTCTACCCTACGGTGTTCGAAGATTGCAAATATTGTAATTCAACTCAATGAGGATTTTGTATAATTGTCTCAAATTGACTAAAAGTCATTTTGTCATCATTAATTTTAAGTCAAATATTCTAAATTGGTCCTCATTCTATAAGATAAATTCTATTTTGATCTTAAAATTATTTTTTTGTTTCGAAATGATCCTCAATCTATCACTTTTGCTGTTGAATATTAGTTGACATGGCCAGATGTAATTTTTCTTTCTCCTTGAAAGTCTACATCGATGATATGGTCATCAAAACCAAGGCAGAAGGCTCTCACCTCCAGGTCCTAGAAGAAATCTTCCAGCAAATCATGCATTTCCAGATGAAGCTGAACCCAACCAAGTGTGCCTTCAGCGTTAATGGTGAAAAATTTCTAAACTTCATCAAACTGTCGCACCCGAAATGTGATGGGATTTCAATTGGGCAAGCAGGACATTTCTTCACATTCTTTCGTGATTGAAGTGATCTTCCACCCTTGCTTCTGTCTCTCACAAAAGCATGCCCCTCAAATGCACTTCCGAACATATCTTGCAAAAGTTATGAGCACATGCAGGGAGTTGTTATATAGGAGAAACCCTAATTAGCTGATATATGTGACAACTGAATCATGCATATTGAAACAAATCAAAGTAAAATTAGAAGATATTAATTAATGGATATGATGATGATAGCATTCAATAATTGGAAATAACAAATCAAATTCTAATTATATTGATATAGCCAAAGAGTCCAGTATCCAGTCATACATGATTGATTTAATTTGAGGGTATAGATGGAAAATAGATAAAAAAACAAGATTGATTAAAATGGAGGAAAAGAAAGGTAGGGGGAGGAGGAAGACGGGATATAGCTAGGTTCACATATCAACAATACATGAAATTGCCAAAAAATGGGTTTGTAAAGAGCATCTTTAAACTAGTAGCACTTGTTGTACCAAGCTTAGCCCACAAAATTTATACAAAAAGTGAAACTTGGAGAGCATGTCAACTCATACTTAGCCAAATCCTAACAGAGTTATATTTTGGACTAACAATAAAAGTGACAATTTGATAATCACTTCGAAAAAAAAAACGTTTTAGGATACATAGAATTCCCCCAACAGTATAATTGAAGACTGGTTTGAGTATTTGATTTTAATTTTAAAATTTGGCTCACAAAAATTTTCGCAATTTTCCCTGCACGATCATCAACAACATTTAAAATATCTGAATCCAAAATTATTCTTTGTCAAAATCATTCATTCACTCAATAAAATTGATTTAACATATAAAAACTAACAAAGACTTTTGTTCACTTTAAAAGAGTATAAATTAAAAATATGATCGATAATCATATTGGTATACCTTTGGTACATCATTGATTTGATTCGTAAAACACATTTTCACATTTTTTTCTATTAGCTTTATCATCATCATCGTCTTTGTTTTGATCACACCCTTCCATTGCTTGGATCTCCAACTTGTTAAAACAAAGCAAGAAAGAAAAATAGAAAGAAACACAATTTTGGGTAAGGGATGACTATTGTGTAAATTTGCGGCCATTGTGTAAGAGATGATTCATTGTATTCTAATGATTCAATGGTTTATATATAGCCCGAGAAAGGACTTAGAGTTACTTTCAAACATTAAATTTAGATAAATAAAATTATTCTGGAAGCTTCTTCTCATTGTCGTTGTTATAGCTTTTTGAAATTGTCGGCAAATACATTCGAGAAGTTTCTTTTCCTTCTTGTTTTTTTCATACCATTTTTTTTAAAAGGTTTTCGTTTGGTCATAAAATTCTAGAGTCTTTTTATTAAAAAAACATAAAAATTTAATTTACTTATTTTTTACCATGTATAAGAAAGAATATGTTTTTCGTACTAAATGATTAGTATTTCTACGTTAAAAATCGATAAGGAGTTGGTCCAAGTAGTAAATAATTTGATATCGTTTGAGTGTGGTCTGAATTCAAAATATTGTTAATGTAACTACCTATGTTGGAAGAGTCTTCCACTATAGTCAAGTGGAATGTGTTCTATGTCTGAATTAGTCGGGATGAAGCCTCGAATAATACCAAGCAGGCAACAAAAAAATGAGACGCGCTCCTTTTTTTGTGCTTTTTTTGAAATTGTCGGCAAATACATTCGAGAAGTTTCTTTTCCTTCTTGTTTTTTTAATACCAATTTTTTTAAAAGGTTTTGGTTTGGTCATAAAATTTTAGTCTTTTTATCAAAAAAACATCAAAATTTAATTTACTTCTTTTTTACCATGTATAAGAAAGAATATGTTTTTAGTACTAAATGATTAGTATTTGTACATGAAAAATCGATAAGGAGTTGGTCCAAGTAGTAAATAATTTGATATCGTTTGAGTGTGGTCTGAATTCAAAATATTGTTAATGTTGTTTGTTACCTATGTTGGAAGAGTCTTCCACTATAGTCAAGTGGAAGATGTGTTCTATGTCTGAATTAGTCGGGATGATGATGGAAGATGTACCACTAGATGATGAAATCTTTCCAGCTCCTTGATCAGACGTCCTGAAAAAATTAGTAGTTTTCTGAACAAAATGAACAAAGAATAAAAGGTATGCAGGAGAAATTCTCTATATATGCTTCATTGAATCTCTTTTGTTAAGATATATACAATTGAGAAGATGGGAAAATGAAAGCTATCTTGTTGCTAAGATAAAATAATGCTTTTCCCTATGCCACTAGAAAAAGCTACATAAAAAAAGACAAAAATATATAATACAAAAGAAGCATGCTTGTCGACAGGACCTACATGCCATGCCCTCCTTCCAATGTCAGCATGCTTGCTTGTGTCCACACCACCCAAAAAATGTAATCCCACTATAATAAAGAAACATAATACAAGAAGAAGAAGAAGAAGAAGAAGTCAAGAAAGTAATATTTGAAAATAACATACAAACACAAAAATAACAGAGAAGAAGAAGAAGTTTGTAGTTAGCATAAACACGAAAATAACAGAGGAGATGAAGACGAAAATAACAGAGCAACTTGGGACGAATTTGTAGCTTCAGAATAACAGAGAAACACGAAACTAACAGAGAAACAAAGGGACGAATTTGTAGCTTCAGGGTTCGAATTAGGGTTCGAAAATAACGACTGTGAAACACCAAAATTGGGGTTCGAAAATAACGACCAAGAAACACATCAATTTGTAGCTTCAGGGTTCAAATTAGGTTTCGATAATAACAGAGAAAAACAAAAATTTGTACCTTCATGCTTCCGAACCAGCGACGCCGAGAGAGAAGATGAAAGGAACGAGAACGACGACAACGACAGATCGCTTTGGGTGGTGGCGACGACGATTTTGTGGAGAGAAGGGGAAAGGCGACTAGGGTTTGAACTTGAAGAAGAGAAGAGGAGATGTAGCTAGCGGCGGAGGAGACTAGATTCATGAAGGTGAAGCGCTAATTGAGGGATTGGAGTAAGAAAAATTAGGGTATGTAAAGTAAAGTGAGAGATACACAATGTGCGGCTAAGATCTTTCCTTGATACACAATGCGCAGCTAAGATTAATTCAGAATGATAAACAGAAATAAAAAAATATTATATATATATGCGGGCTCGCGGGTTGGGTTGGGTTTATAACCCCTGACCCGTAGCCCAACCAGCACATTTGCGGGCTCAATTTTTTTGGACCAAACCAACCTGCGAGCCCGAACCAACCCAGCCCGCGATTGTGGGTTGGTTCGGTTTACGCGGGCTCGCGGGTTGGCGGTCCACTTTTCTCACCCCTAAGTTTAAATATATTAATTGTTAAATAGTTAATTTGATTAATCTATTTATAATTAGATTCTTGTTTAAAATATTAGGGAATAATAAATTAAATAAGCTCCCTAAAAGTTAGGGGATTATTGATTTATTAAATTCACTAATATTAGGATAATAAGGAGTGAGGGTGGCGCCTCATAGATCTTGATTTTAATTAATAAAAATGTTTTGTTAAATAGAATCAAGATTTGAATTTGAATTCAAGATTTGATTTTAATTTCAAGATTCAAGTTTGAATTAAAGATATTAAGGTAATATTTTAATTCAATATTATTAGGGAATTTGAATTCAAGATTCAAATTTGAATTAAAGATATTAGGGTAATATTTTAATTCAATTTGTTAAAGATATTAATAAGATAATATAACTTCCTAAGAGTTAGGGTTGTTATCTTATTTATTAAATTCTTTAAATTAGGCTAAGGGGTGGCGCATGGCTTGGACCCAAGGGTCAAGATTTGATCTTGCATTTTGGTTTTCAAGATTGCATCTTGAATTTCAAATTAAGATATTAATGTAATATTTTAATTAGGAATTCAAAACCTCTTGACCAATGGGGATTGGACATTCAAGATTTAATTTCAAGATTTGGTCTTGAAATTTAAATTTAAATTGCCTTTTTGTTTTGAATTATAATATTAGTGTAATATCATAATTCATGGTTTAATGAACCCTATTACTTTATTTAGATATTCCCTGATTTCATGAGTTAGGGAATGTGATTCCCTAACCTTGATAAAACTCTATGAATACACACACACATAGGAAGTCGCCTAATTCATTCCTTTACTGTGACTAGATAAATTTCGACTTTCCCTTAGAGAAGAGAGAGAGAAAAATCGCCCACTTTCTTAGAGAGAGAAAGGTGTGACTAAAACCCTAACACTTTAGGGTTTTTGTGTGTGTTCAAGAATTGTTCTTGAGACTTGCGCCATTTGTTCTTGAGTGTTCAAGAATTGTTCTTGAACGTTCAAGATTCGTAGATTTGGTTCCCGAATTCTCTTGGGAAGAAGAGAAGGAGGCGAGCACCTGGGTATCTGCCAAACTGCTCGTGTGGATCACCGGTAGAGGAAGGACACGTTGGAGTGGACTTCTCGGAATCGCACAATTCAGAGCCACCGATTGAATTGAGGTATACATCTTCTTTTACTATAATAAATGCAGATAGTGGATCCTGAAAGGAATCACAGAGTTAGCAAATCTTAAGTTTTAATTTTTAATTTTTTTTCGCTGCGCTCGCTTTGTGATTGCTCAACAGTGGTATCAAAGCCACACTATTTTGGGTTTTTACTAGTTTTGGTGATTATACATGTGATGTATGATTATGTGTTTACTGCTTTCATTCGTATGCTTGAATTTTGCGAAAATCCACCACATGAGTTTTTCGAACCAAATATAAAATTGGTGCAAATTTTATGTATGTGATACATAAGGAAATCAATGTGATTGATTTAAAATTTTTCTTGAATATTTTGAGTCTTGGTCGAAATCCCTACATTTATTTTAATTAAAATTGTTTTAATTATAATATCGTTGGGTGTCTGAAAATTTTATTAAAATTATGAATTTATAAATTTTGGGTCAATAATTCGAATTCTTGAATATGATTCTTGAATTCTGAAAATTGGGTTTGATCTGTTGTTTATGCCGTGTATGTATATATATATTGATATATGAATTGTTCATGTATGTTTTATATGGTGTAGGATATGGCTCTAGGACTTTTTTGGTAAATACGGCCTGCGTGTCGTCTCCCTAAAATTTTCTATGTAATTTTATTTTAGTTTTACCTCAATGTAAATGAGGTTTTCCCAATGTAATATTATTTTTCTTTTTAGAAAAGTTCTCTCATTGGCTTGAGGGAATTTAGGGTAGATGGGCCATATCCAAACACAGTTTTTATATGCATATAGTATTTTGTATGAGATGCAATTTTCGCTAGATGTATGTGTAGGGGTGCGATTTTAACATGCAATGTTTTAATTTTACGCAACAACCACGTATTCGATACGAGCGTAGGATTTTGTATGAGATACAAAATTCGTGCACGTGTTTATGTGTATATGATACATGGGGATAAACACTTGGCACACTCGTTTAATTTTAAAATTAGATTTAAAATTGAACCAAAATTAATTTTAAATTAATCCCTTTTAAAATCTTAAGTTTTAATGCCATCAATAAAACACCCTCTCAAAATCTTGTTCATCGTAGAGCGGTGATCACCTCCGTGACACGTATCTACTTTTACCTTGAGGAGACACGGGTGAATGGGAGATTCAACGCAACGCCTTATTGAAATCTCGGTTTGTTAAATGCGGTGATCTCCTCCGCGACACGTGTTTAGTCGACCTAGATGATATAGGGTTGGGCTTCGGCCTCGTTGTTTTGAGCCTAGCCATTCACGAGTTTTACTGTGTGACTTAATGGGGTTATCAAATCGGATTTGGACCTCAAGGCATTAGATGGGATAAACATGCCATAATAAGTATCATACGATGATACAGTCCCATAAAGATCTAAGAGTCACATATGATGTGATTGGTAAAGAGTTACCTACCTAAATAACCTAAGGGTGCATGATCGCCTCCGCGACGGTAAACTTTGGTGAAATGTGGGTCTTAGCCACTAATAATAATTTTGCTGGGTTTTATAAAATGGTGGACCTTTTTGCTAATTAACTTTCATATCTTAATTGTAGAATAAAATGACAAACAATAGTTCAACGTTATCACTGCGATCTATCCTTGAGAAGGATAAGTTGGTTGGGACAAACTTCCTTGACTGGTTTCGTAATTTGAGAATTGTTCTCACCCAAGAAAGGAAGCTTTATGTCCTAGAAATTCCTCTCCCTGAGGAGCCTGCCAACAATGCTCCAAGAGCTCAGAAGAATGCTTATGGGAACCACTTCAATGACTCTTTGGAGGTCTCTTGCCTGATGCTAGACACAATGGTTCCCGAGTTGCAAATGGACTTGGAAATGTTGAGGGCTTTTGAGATTTGGAAATGTTGATGGCTTTTGTGATAATAACACGTCTCAAGGAAATGTTCCAGCAGCAGGCTAGGCAAGAGAGGTATGAGACCACTAAGGCTCTACACTCTTGCAAGATGGCTGAAGGTGCATCCGTTAATACCCATGTCTTGAAGATGAAGGGGTACATAGATCACCTTGGTAGGCTGGGATTTCCCATTACTCAAGAGCTTGCGACGGATTTGATCCTGAACTCGCTGCCTAAAAGTTATGACCAGTTTGTCATGAACTTTAATATGAGTAGAATGGAGAAATCAGTTTCTAAGCTGCATGGGATGCTCAAGACTGCTAAGGCATCCATGAAAAGGGCGCCTGCAACAGTCTTGATGGTTCAGAAGGGCCAAGGGAAAGGGAAGGGCAAAGGAAAGAGGATGGGAACCGTCCTGGTTGGTGAGACCAAGCCAGTGGACAAGCCTAACCTACAACCTGCCAAGAAGGCAAAGCCTTCAAAGGATGCGATTTGTTTTTTCTGCCAAGAGCCAGGACATTGGACGAGAAAATGCAAATTGTATTGGGAAGATCAAAAGAAGAAGAAGAGCTGTGAGGCCTCTACTTCAGGTATCTTTGTTATAAATGTTCTTTTTCTACACAAACCACTTGGGTATTAGATACAGCATGTGGTTCTCACATTTGTACAAATGTGCAGGGTCTTAGAGACAGTAGAAAGCTGGACAGTAGTGAGGTGGACCTACGTGTAGACAATGGAGCAAGGGTTGCTGCTATTGCTGTGGGAACATGCGAGCTTGTTTTGCCCTCTGGGCTTATTTTATTGTTATTATGTACCTTCTTTAAGTTCAAACATTGTTTCTCTTTCTTATTTGGATAATGAAGGTTTTACATGTGTAAACGGTAAAGAATGGTGTTCTAGTTATAAAGATGATGTTTTATATGCTTATGGTGATTTGCAAGATAATCATTACATCTTGAAATTAGAACAACAACGTAATAACAATATTTATAACATTGATACGAAAAGGATTATGATTAACGAATCAAATCCTACATACCTTTGGTATTGTCATTTAGGCAATATAAACGAGAAACGCCTATAGAATCTCCATAAAGATGGACTTCTAAGCTCATTTGATTTGTAATCATATGATGCTAGCGAATCTTGTTTACTTGGTAAGATGACAAAAGGCGCTTTTCACTGGCCACAGTAACAGAGCACCTGACTTATTGGGAATCATACATAGTTATGTATGTGGACCCATGAGTACTCAAGCTAGAGGTGGTTACACATACTTCATAACGTTCACTGACAACTTTAGTAGGTTTGGCTATGTCTACCTAATGAAGCACAAGTTAGAGTCTTTTTGAAATGTTCAAAAGATTTCAAAGTGAAGTAGGAAACCAACTTGGCAAGAAATTCAAAGTCCTTCGATCCGATCGAGGAGGCGAGTATTTGAGCCAAGAGTTTGTTGATCATCTGAGAAGTTATGGGATAGTCTCACAACTTACTCCTCCTGGAACTCCATAGAGGAATGGTGTTTCTGAGAGGAGGATTCGGACTTTATCATATATGGTTCGATTTATGATGAGTCGAGCTGATCTTCCGCCATCCTTTTGGGGGCATGCTCTAGAAACTGCTGGTTTCACACTTAACTGTGTTCCGTCTAAGGCAGTTGAGAAGACACCATATGAGATATGGAATGGGAAGAGGCCCAGTTTGATGGAGATTGTGCCCTAGGGCCAATCATTTTATATATATGTTTTGTTTGAACATATGGTTTTTGATTAATTTATAGATGATAAATTATATTGTTATCATATTATTAGCATGTTTACTATGATAGCGTCCTTGATTAGTTATATGATAATTAATCTAAAACTCTCCCTGGTCGATTATTCTCGTGGGAGCGAGAATGAACCAAGACCAGCATGACCTCGGTGTATGGAGATACATGCACTAGATGCTTTACGAGAGTCATGGTGCAATAAGTAAGGGGTTACAAGTTGCTGGACTGACCCGGAGAGTCCTGCATGGGTTTAGTCATAAGCTAGCCTCTCCTGTCCACCTGTCACGATAGCCTTAGACCTGAGGTCTTGACTATTCCGGCATTGTAGTTGTCGAACTTTGGCCTAGTCCAACGTTGCCCGTAGCAGGGTAGCCATACAGGCTAGGTACGAGTTTGGTTGATTGCCGTGTTGAGGAATGTGGTTGACAAGGATGGGATTTTGTCCCTCATTACGATGAGAGATATTTAACTAGCGCCCTCAATGAGTCTGTCCAAGAAATGCGTGGCCACGCTGGAAATGGGACTAACTCAGGGAATCGAGAAAGTTGTGGTTTGGATTATGGATGACAATAGGGATTATGACAAGGTGGTACTTAGGTTAAGTCGTTAACGTTAAAGCGATAACTCACGTGTTTTGGGTAGTCGTGATGGCTTGCTAGAGTCCGCTCTCGACTTGTGAGTCATGGAGATGGCTTGCTGCCAACTTCACGTGAGGCCCGCTGGGTCACACATGAGCAGGATCAAGATGCTATTTTGGGACACGAATTAGGGTTAATTCGTGAGTCACTTTGGTGACACAATTTAAAACATAGTTGAATGTCTTAGGACATTAAATCTTGTCTTGAATAAATATCTATGTTTATGATATTTAAATTTGTTGGACAAGTTTAAATATATTAATTGTTAAATAGTTTAATTTGATTATTTATCTTTAAATTCTTGTTTAAAATATTAGGGAATAATAAATTAAATAGGCTTCCTAAAAGTTAGGAGAATATTGATTTATTAAATTCACTAATATTGGGGAACAAGGAATGGAGGTGGTGCCTCTTTTGGGATCTTTAATTTAATTAATAAAAATGTTTTGTTAATTAGATTCAAGATTTTAATTTGAATTCAAGATTCAAATTTTGAATTAAAGATATTAAGGTAATTCTTTAATTCAATATTGTTAGGAAATTAATAAGTTGGTTATAACTACCTAAGAGTTAGGGTTGTTATTTTGATTTATTAAATTCCCTAAAAACTAAATGAGGATGGCGCATATATTCTTGGCTTGGAGTGCAAGATTTGATCTTGTATTTTGAATTAAATATATGCAAGTCAAAATTTTAATTAAATTATTAAGGTAATATTTTAATTGTAAATTTAAATCCTCATGACTCATTCCAACCAATAGGATTTGAGCAATAAAGATTTGGTTTCAAGATTTGATCTTGTAGGCCAAGAATTCGAATTGCCCCTAGGTTTTTGAATTATAATATTAAAGATTTAGGGAATCTCTAAATAATATTAATTATTGAATTAATATATTCAAGATTTTAGGGATTCACTAATTAGATTAGTGAAACCCTAATATTAGGAATGAGAAAATATAAATATGCACACTAAGAGGCATAGTCGACCTAAGCTTATTTTGTGAGACAAAATTCGCCAAGTTCTTCTAGAGAGAGAAGAAAAATTCGCCAACACTAGTTTTTAGAGAGAGAAGTCGAGTTCTTCCTTTGATGAGAGAATTTCTACCTAAACCCTAAAGACCTTGGTTCTTGTTTGTTCTTGCGCCACCTATCTTGGAATCAAGAATTGTTCTTGATTCTTCAAGATTCATAGATAATAGTTCCCGTGTTCACTTGGGAAGAAGTGAAGGAGGCTAGCACCTGGGCATCTGCCAAACTGCTCGTGTGGATCACCGGCAGAGGAAGGACACTCGGAGTGGACTTCTCAACTCGCAAATTCATACGCACCGATTGAAACCTTTGTAAACTTCTATCCTTACTGATAGAAATATAGATAGTGGATCCTGGAAGGGAATCATAGAGAAGCAAAAATTTTAATTACCGTGTTTTTTCGCTGCGCTGACTCTATGATTTCCCAACAGTGGTATCAGAGCCACGCTACTCTTATATTTATATTAGTTTCTATGATTGTACATGTGATGTATGATTGGGTGTTTACAGTTTTTCAATCGTATGCTTAAAGTTTTGCGAAAATTGCCACATGTTTTTCGAACATTATCTAAAGAATTGGTGCAAAATTTATGTATGTGATACATAGGAAATCAATTGGATTGATTTGAAAATTCTTAAATTTTTGAGTCTTGACCGAACCATACATATATATTTTAATTAAAATTGTTTTGATTATAATATTTATAGGTTGGTCGAAATTTTAAATTAAGAATTTTTAATTATGGGCCAATAATTCGAATTCTTGAATTTGATTCTTGAATTTTAATTATTGGTGAAAGACTCAATTTTAAGATGGCATGTTAAATTGCACAAGCCCTAAATTGAACACAATTTTAAAAGTCGTTTTTGAATGTGTTATTGTATGCCATGTATATATATTTAAAATATGTGAATTGTTCATGTATGTTTGGGTATGGTGATTGGATATGGCTTTAGGATTATCTTTGGTAAATACGGCTTGGGTGTCGTCTCCCTAAATTCTCTATGTAATTTTTATTTTTAATTTTACACCTCAATGAAAATGAGGTTTTTCCCAATGTAATTTTATTTTTCTTTTTAGAAAAATTCCCTCTTTGGCTTGAGGGGATTTAGGGTAGATGGGCCATATCCAAGCACGGTTATATTTATGCATTTAGTAATTTTGTATGAGATGCAAATGGCGCTAGATGTATGTTTTAGGGTGGTGAAAAATTTAACATGCAATTTTATTTTTACGCATTACCACGTATATGATACGAGCGTAGGATTTTGTATGAGATACAAAATTCGTGCATGTGTTTTAAATGTATATGATACATGCGGGGAAAACACATGGCACAACTCGTTTAATTTTAAAATTAGATTTAAAATTGAACCAAAACGGAACATTTTAAATTGAACCCTTTTAAAAATCTTAAGTTTTAATGCCATCAATAAAACAACCCTGTTATTTTCTTGATCATCGTGGGGCGGTAATAGCCTCCGCTGCATGTACCCACTTTTATCTTGAGGAGACACGGGTGAATGGAATCTTCAACGCAATGCCTCATTGAAGTCTTGGTTTGTTGAATGCGATGATCGCCTCCGCGACACGTGTTCAATAGGCCTTGATCATATTTGGTTGGGCTTTTGCCTCGTTGTTTTGAATTTGGCCATTCACAAGTTTTATTGTGTGACTTCATGGGGTTATCAAATGAGATTTGGATCTAAAGGCATTAGATGGGATAAACATGCCATAATAAGTATCATATGATGATACAGTCCCATAAAGATCTAAGAGTCACATGAGATGTGATTGGTAAAGAGTTACCTACCTAAATAACCTAAGGGTGCATGATCGCTTCCGCGACGGTAAACTTTGGTGAAATATGGGTCTTAGCCACTAATAATAATTTTTCTGGGTTTTATAAAATGGTGGATATATTTTTCTAATTAACTTTCATATCTTAAATTGTAGAATCAAATGGCAAACAATAGTTCAACACTATCACTGCGATCAATCCTTGAGAAGGATAAGTTGTCTGGGACAAACTTTCTTGACTGGTATCAAAATTTGAGAATTGTTCTCACCCTGGAAAGAAAATTGTATGTCCTAGGAATACCCTGCCCTGCAGAGCCTGCAGCCGGCGCTCCACGAGGGGAAAGAACTACTTATGAGAAGCATTTCAATGACGTTGTGGATGTCGCTTGCATAATGCTAGCCACTATGGTCCCGAGTTACAAAAGAACATGGAGGACAAGACAGCTTTTGAGATGGTCACCCATCTAAAGGAAATTTTCCAGCAACAGGCTAGACAAGAGAGATTTGAGACCAATAAGGCTCTATACTCTTGCAAAATGGCTGAAGGTGCATCCGTTAGTGCCCATGTGATGAAGATGAAAGGGTACATAGATCACCTTGGTAGGCTGGTATTTCCCATCTCTCCAGAGCTTGCAATGGATTTGATCCTGAACTCGCTACCCAAAAGTTATGACCAGTTTTTCATGAACTTTAACATGAAGGGAATGGAGAAATCTGTTTCTGAACTGCATGGGATCCTCAAGACTGCTGAGGCATCCATCAAAAAGGCGCCTAGCACTGTCTTGATGATTCAGAAAGGCCAGGGCAAGGGAAAGGGCAAAGGAAAGAGGAAGGGAAATGTCGTGGCTGGTGAGACCAAGCCAGCGGCCAAGCCCAACCCACAACCTGCCAAGAAGGCAAAGCCCTCGAAGGATGCAGTGTGCTTTTTCTGACAAAAGCCAGGACACTAGAAGAGGAATTGCAAGCTGTATATGGAAGATCTAAAGAAACAAAAGAAGGGGACCGAAGCCTCTACTTCAGGTATCTTTGTTATAAATGTCCATTTTTCTGCTCAAACCACTTAGGTATTAGATAAAGCATGTGGTTCTCACATTTGTACAAATGTGCAGGGTCTTAGAGACACTAGGAAGCTGGACAGAAGCGAGGTGGACCTACGAGTGGGTAATGGAGCAAGGGTTGCTGCTGTTGCCGTGGGGACATACGAGCTTGTTTTGCCCACTGGGCTTGTTTTTGTTTTGAATAATTGTTTTGAATAATTGAATAATTGAAACCTTGGTAAACTTCTATCCTTATTGATATAAATATAGATAGTGGATCCTGGAAGGGAATCATAGAGAAGCAAAAATTTTAATTACCGTGCTTTTCCGCTGCGCTGACTCTATGATTTCCCAACACAGTTTGTCTTACCTCAAGGTTTGGGGATGTGAAGTTTATGTGAAGCAACAACCTAACGATAAACTGTCTCCAAAATTCCTCAAATATTTGTTTGTGGGATACCCCAAGGAAACAAGGGGGTATTATGTCTACTAGCCATCTGACAACAAAGTGTTTGTAGTCAAAAATGGATTCCTTCTAGAAAAGGATTTTGTTTCCAAAAGAAACAGTGGGAGTAAGATAGATCTTGAAGAGGTTCAAGATCCACAAGACACTCTAGAGGTGCAAACGGAAACTAGAGAAGTGCCACAAGACGTTGTGGAAGCTCCTCTAGTAACACAAGAACCACGAAGGTCTGATAGAATACGTTCTCAACCTCAAAGATATGGATTTTTGATGACTGAGAACAAGGATGTGTTGCTCATGGAGCATGGTGAGCCTACCACCTATCAAGAAGCTATTATCATCGTTTTGATGAGGTAATCAAAGAGTTTTGGCTTCTTACAAAACCCTGATGAGCCTTGTGTTTACAAGAAGGTTAGTGGGAGCACGATTGTGTTCTTGGTGCTTTATGTCGATGACATATTGCTCATTGGAAATGATATTCCTACCTTGGAGATTGTGAAATCTTGGTTGGGAAAATCATTCTCGATGAAGGACTTAGGAGAAGTTGCCTACATTCTAGGCATCAAAATCTATAGAGATAGATCTCGAAGGCTTCTTGGATTAAGTCAGAGTACATACTTGGATAAGGTACTGAAGCGGTTCAGTATGCAAGATTCCAAGAAGGGATTCATACCGATGAATCATGGTTTAGTCCTGAGCAAGAATCAGTGTCCCATGACACTTAATGAGCGAGGGCGCATGAGTGGCATCCCTTATGCTTCGGCAAAAGGATCCATCATATATGCCATTCGGTGTACTCGACCAGATGTGTCATTTTCCCTGAGTATGACGAGCCGGTTCCAACAAGACCCTAGTGAGGATCATTGGACCGCTGTCAAAAACATCCTTAAGTACTTGAGAAGGACTCAAGATAAATTCTTGGTTTATGGTGGAACTAATGTGTAATTGGTTACACAGATGCCCGTTTTTCAAACCAACCAAGATGATTTTAAATTGCAGTCTTTATACATGTTTTCTCCTGAATAGAGGCATCGTGAGCTGGAAAGGTTGCAAGCAGAGCACGATTGCTGATTCTACAATATAGGGTTGGTCGCGTGGAGAGGCGGACCGTAAAACTAGTATCTGAGGTATGCTTGGTGGTCACCCTGTGGAGACAGGAAAGACACCAAATGGGACTGGGTCCCCACTGATTTTCCGACAATGATATATACTCAGACGTTATCACCTTGAGATGGTTGACAGAGGTGATGTCAAGATATGTAAAGTAGCATGCGAGGATGATGTTGCTGATTCTCTTACGAAACCTCTAGCACGGGTCGTACATGAACGCCATGTAACGTCGATGGGGATTAGACACATTAATGGATGTTCCTAGTGTAGGAAAAATTTAATTAATGATTGTACCTAGTGCAAGTGGGAGTTTGATGGAGATTGTGCCCTAGGGCCAATCATTTTATGTGAAATGTTCTGAACATTTGATTAATTTATGGAGATAAATTAATGGTTATCATGTTATTAGCATGTTTACTATGATAACGTCCATGATTAATTATGAGATAATTAATCTAAATCTGTCCCTGGTCGATTGTTTTCGTGGGAACGAAATTGAACTAAGACCAGCATGACCTCGGTGCATAGAGATGCATGCACTAGATGCTGGGACGAGAGTCATGGTGCAATTACGTAAGGGGTTACGGTTGCTGGACTGACCCGGAGAGTCCTGCATGGGTTTAGTCATCAGCTTGCCTCTCCTGTAGCGATGCCTTAGACCTGAGGTCATCATTATTCCGGCGTTGCAGTTGTTAAACTTTGGCTTAGTCTAACGTTGCCTGTGACAGGGTAGCCATAAGGGCTAAGTACGGGTTTGATTGATTGCCGTGCTGAGGAATGTGGATTGGCCAAGAAGGGATTTTGTCCCTCATTAGATGAGAGATATCTAACTGGCGCCCTCGATGAGTCTGTCCAGGAAAAAGAGTGGCCACTCAGGAAATGGGACTTACTCAGGGAATCGAGAAAATTGTGGTTTGGATTATGGATGACTTTCCTGTGCCTAATCCATGACCAAGATATCGTAGGACAATAGGGTCTCTGACAAGGAGGTACTGAGGTTAAGTCCTTTTGGTAAAAACGATAACTCATGTGTTTTGGGTAGTTGTGATGGCTTGCTAGAGTCCGCTCACGACTTGTAGGTCATGGGGATGACTTGCTGCCAACTTCACGTGGGGCCTGCTAGGTCACACACGAGCAGAAACAGAACACCATTTTAAAGGGACACGAATGAGGGTTAATTCGTGGGTCACTCCAGTGGCACGATTTAAGACACAGCGGAATGTCTGGGACATTAAGTCTTGTCTTAATTGATCTACAGTTGTGAAATATTTAAATTTGTGGGACAAGTTTAAATATAATAATTGTTAAATGATTAATGGGGATTAATTATTTACAATTAAAATATTAGGGAAAAATAATTCAGATAATATTCCTAAAAGTTAAGAAATTATTGAATTATAAAATTCCCCAATAATAATATGAGGGTGGCACCTCTTTTGGATTATTTGGATAAATAAAATTGTTTTATTAATTCAAATAATAAGTTTGAATTCAAAAGATTTGATGGAGATATCAAAAGATTTGATTCAAACAGATTTGGTGAGATCTCCTCTCAGTATCTTTGGTGAATCATGAATTAAGGAAGTTTTTGACTTATAAAATTCCAAGGAAAAATGAGGGAGATAGGCGCATGGCTTGGTGGGTCCCAAGGAGAGATTTGATCTCTCATTTGATTCTCCAAGATTGCAGTTTGAATTTAAATTAAAATATTAAGGTAATATTTTAATTGTAAATTCAAGTCCTAAAATAATTATATTATCAGAATATCTTGATTTTAGGAATAATTAAATAACCAAATATTTTGTCTATAAATAAGGGGGCAAGTCGACTTGCCCCATATACAAGCATTCTAACCCTAGCTTTGATTTTCTTCCTCCATGAAGAGAGAGAGAAAATCGCACCTTTGCACCCATAGAGAGAGAAAAGTCGACTTTTGCTAAGAGTTAGTAAAATTGACTTGGCTCCATAACTAGGGTTTGAGAGAAGAAAAGGCAAGAAGGAGTTCTTGTGGGGGGTTTCTTCTATGCGCCACTTTTGCTGAATTGGATTCAAGAAGGAGTTCCTGAATACAAGTGCTGTAGATTGGTCCCTGGTTCTTTTGGAGAAAAGAACTGAAGGCTAGCACCTTGGTGTCCGAGAAACTGTTCGTGTGGATCACCGACAAGGGGAGAATGCTGAGAGTGGACTCCTTGCACACGCCTTGTACAACCATCCGATTGAAACTCGTGAGGTATACCAGTATCTAAAAGTTTTAAATTCTGCTAGCGGATCCGTTCGGGAGTTCTAGGACCTAGGCGCTTTTATTTTAATTTTTATTTTTGCTTCCGCTGCGTTAGGCGCCTGAGATTCCCAACATGAACATATTGACTGACTAATTTATAGATGATAAATTGAGTCGTTATCATATTATTAGCATGTTTACTATGATAACAATCCTTGATTAATTATGTGATAATTATTCTAAAACTGTCCCTGGTCGATTATTCATGTGGGAATGTGAATAAACTAAGACCAGCATGACTTTGGTGTATGGAGATACATGCATACGATGCTTTACGAGAGTCATGGTGCAATAAGTAAAGGGTTACAAGTTGCTGGACCGACCCGGAGAGTCCTGCATGGGTTTTAGTCATGAGCTAGCCTCTCCTGTACACCTGTCACGATGCCCTTAGACCTGAGGTCTTGACTATTCCGACGTTGTAGATGTCGAACTTTGGCCTAGTCCAACGTTGCCCGTAGCAGGGTAGCCATACAAGCTAGGTACGGGTTTGGTTGTTTACCGTGATGAGGAATTTGGTTGACCAAGAAGGAATTTTGGCCCTCATTAAGTTGAGAGATATTTAACTGGGCCCCTCGATGAGTCTGTCCAAGGAATGTGCGGCCGCACAGGGAAATGGGACTAACTCAAGGAATCGAGAAAGTTACGGTTTGGATTAAGGATGACTTTCCCGTGCCTAATCCATGACCAAAGTATCGTGTGACAATTGGGATTATGACACGGTGGTACTAAGGTTAAGTCATTTGGCGTTAAAGCGATAAACTCACGTGTTTTGGGTAGTCGTGATGGCTTGCTAGTGTCCGCTCTCGACTTGTGAGACATAGAGATGGCTTGCTGCCAACTTCACGTGAGGCCTGCTGGGTCACACACGAGTAGGATCAAGATACCATAATAGGGACACGAATTAGGGTTAATTCGTGAGTCACTTTAGTGACACGATTTAAGACATTGATCTATTTAGGTTTATGATATTTAAATTTGTCTTAGGACATGAAGTCTTGTCTTAAATAATATCTACGTTTATGATATTTAAATTTGTTAGAAAATTTTAAATATATTAATTGTTAAATAGTTAATTTGATTAATCTATTTACAATTAGATTCTTGTTTAAAATATTAGGGAATAATAAATTAAATACGCTTGCTAAAAGTTAGGGGATTATTGATTTATTAAATTCACTAATATGAGGATAATAAGGTGTGAGGGTGGCGCCTCATAGATCTTGATTTTAATTAATAAAAATGTTTTGTTAAATAGAATCAAGATTTGAATTTGAATTGAAGATTTGATTTTGATTTCAAGATTCAAGTTTGAATTAAAGATATTAAGATAATATTTTAATTCAATTTTATTAGGGAATTTGAATCCAAGATTCAAATTTGAATTAAAGATATTAGGGTAATATTTTAATTCAATTTGTTAAAGATATTAATAAGATAATATAACTTCCTAAGAGTTAGGGTTGTTATCTTATTTATTAAATTCTTTAAATTAGGCTAAGGGGTGGCGCATGGCTTGGATCCAAGGGTCAAGATTTGATGTTGCATTTTGGTTTTCAAGATTGCATCTTGAATTTCAAATTAAGATAATAATGTAATATTTTAATTAGGAATTCAAAACCTCTTGACCATTGGGGATTGGGCATTCAAGATTTAATTTCAAGATTTGATCTTGAAATTTAAATTTAAATTGCCTTTTTGTTTTGAATTATAATATTAGTGTAATATCATAATTCATGGTTTAATGAACCCTATTACTTTATTTAGATATTCCCTGATTTCATGAGTTAGGGAATGTGATTCCCTAACCTTGATAAAACTCTATGAATACACACACACATAGGAAGTCTCCTAATTCATTCCTTTAGTGTAACTAGATAAATTTCGACTTTCCCTTAGAGAAGAGAGAGAGAAAAGTCGCCCACTTTCTTAGAGAGAGAAAGGTGTGACTAAAACCCTAACACTTTAGGGTTTTTGTGTGTGTTCAAGAATTGTTCTTGAGACTTGCGTCATTTGTTCTTGAGTGTTCAAGAATTGTTCTTGAACGTTCAAGATTTGTAGATTTGGTTCCCGAATTCTCTTGGGAAGAAGAGAAGGAGGCTAGCACCTGGGTATTTGCCAAACTGCTCGTGTGGATCACCGGCAGAGGAAGGACACGTTGGAGTGGACTTCTCGGAATCGCACAATTCAGAGCCACCGATTGAATTGAGGTATACATCTTTTACTAGAATAAATGCAGATAGTGGATCCTGGAAGGAATCACAGAGTTAGCAAATCTTAAGTTTTAATTTTAAATTTTTTCCGTTGCGCTCGCTCTGTGATTGCCCAACAGATGAAGCCTCGAATACCAAGTAGGCAACAAAAAAATGAGACGGGCCCCTTTTTTTGTGTTTTTTCATCTCTTATCTCTCTCTCTTTTTTTTTTTTTTTT
>QANZ01019504.1:0-23833 GCA_003254925.1 Chamaecrista fasciculata
TGGGACCTGGAGCAAAGATACAGGACCAAATACGAGATAAAAAAGTTATAGGACTGATTTGGGAACTGGAGCAAAGTTACAGGACCAAATTCGAGACAGAAAAAGTTATAGGACTAATTTGGAAACTACAGCAAAGTTATAGGACCAAATTTGCACTTTGGCCTTAAATATAATTGAAATCTCGAAAGTGTAGTTGAGAAGTATTCAATCATTGAAATCCCCCTGCACTTAATTATAACTATAGGAATATAATTGCTATGATTAAATGAATTGATTAACAATAAATATACAATTTCGCCATTAAAAAATTAGGCCAAAGTGTAATTTTGGTTCCATAATTTTTGCTAAGGTTTCAATTTGGTCCCATATTTTTTCTTAGATTGCATATTTAGTCTCATATCTTTATATCAGATGTAGAATTAGTTCCATATCTTTTGGTCAAATAAGACTGATGGTGAAACTTTTTGCAAAGATATAACACTAATTATACAGTTTGACCCAAAGATACAAGACCAAATCTGCAATCTGAGCAAATATGAGATCAAAAGTACAACAAAAAAAATTATAAAATCAAATTAAAACCTAAGTAAAAGTTATGAAACCAAAATTATACTTTGACCAACAGAAATTATAAGAGTTGATAATTCAATTTGTTAAAGTCTATCTTACAAGTACATTTGAAACTGTTTACTTATTAATTGATGAAGTTTTGAATCGAATAAACGCAGGGACGACCAGATCGTGTTGAATGGAGTATTGTTTTACATAGGGCACATGTTAGTCCCAGAGGCTATTTGCCTACCTTTTTGGAGAACAGATGGAATAATCATCACAGCAATTTTACACGCAGGACCTGTGGAATTCCTTTACTATTGGTTACACAGAGCTCTTCATCACCATTTCCTCTACTCTCGCTATCATTCTCACCACCATTCTTCCATTGTCACGGAGCCCATCACTTGTACATATAACATATAATTCATTTATATCTTTTGCTCAATTTCTAATTTGATCATGTATGTTTTTTTGTTGCACTTTTGATCTCATATCTTTTCAAAAAATCTCAATTTGGTTTCATATCATTTTTAGTTAGGTTGTAGAATTAGTCCTATATCTTTGTAAAATGATCAATTGTTAGTTGATCCTTTTATAAAGATATGAGACTACTTCTAAACCTGATCTAAAGATATAGGATCAATTCTGCAATTGACTCAAAGATATGTGACTAAATCTGCAACAAAAAAATATATGAGACCAAAAGTACAACAGAAAAAGATATAGGACCAAATCGGGAACTGGGCAAAAAATATAGGACCAAATTTACACTTTGATCTAACATATATATTTTATATCTTTGCAATTAATATTCTTTCATTTGATTTCTTCATTAGTTATTTATTATTTATTTTTTTATGTAGCTGTGATCCATCCATTTGCGGAGCACATAGCGTACTTTACACTGTTCGCAATACCTTTGTACACGACGGTGGTGACGAGAACAGCGTCCATAGTCTCATTTGCTGGTTATCTTGCTTACATCGACTTCATGAACAATTTGGGTCATTGCAATCTTGAGATCGTTCCCAATTCTCTCTTCTATGCATTTCCATTTCTTAAGTATATCATGTACACACCGTCGTAAGTTTCTTTCTTTCTTACATCCGTATTATATCCTCACTCTATACAATATTGGAGAATTATAGATATAGTTTTTAACAACTCCACAAAATATTTAGGGTAAATTACATTCTAATCTTAATCTATGTATCATTTTTACTTTAGTATTCTATTTCAAAAATGACATTTTGGTACCTTGTTCTTTACGACCGTTAACACTTTGGTATCCAAATTTATTTTTCTATTAAGTTTTGACGGCGAAGTCGCATGTGACCATCATGTGCAATGTAAAAACACCCAAATGTCCATTTTCCTCTCATTTTTCATGATTCAAACGGTAAAACACTTCAAAATCCTCTCATTTTGAATCTCAATATTTTTCACGATTTTGAGTGTTTAAGCATCTAAATCGTAAAAGATGAGAGGAAAATGAACAATTTAGGTGTTTTTATTGTACACGTGATAGTCGCATGCGACTTTGTCATCAAAACTTAATAGAAAAATAAATTTGGGTACCAAAGTGTTAACATTTGCAAAGAACAGAGTACCAAAGTGTCACTTTTGAAAGAATACGGTACCAAAGTGAAATCAGTCCATAGAACAAGATTCCAAAGTGTAATTTCCCCAAACATTTAATGTGATGTCAGTGCCTGTCCTTATATCTCTCTTTATATGTCGGTCTCACACACACTCCCTTTCTATAGTAGGGGTCCGGTTAAGAAGTCAAACTCATAGAATAAATGCTTCTTTTATTATACAACAAAATTTATAAGATTCTCTTATCAATTTTGTTAAAATTAATACGAAAAACTCTTTAACAACTTTAGTAGTCATTATGTAAAAATATATATAAAAAAAATTCTTCAATTTTTATGAGAATAGACTCTACTTTATTTAGGGATGGCAAAAAATCCCCACAAATGGGGATCCCCGCGGGGATTGCCCCGCGGGGATCCCCAGATGCGGGGAAAATTTCCCCGCGGGGTCGGGGACGGGGGGCGTTTTGACCCCGAAGAGAGTTCGGGGACGGGGACGGGGACTATGTGCCCCGCCCTGCGGGGTCCCCGTCCCCGAATTATATATATATTATATATATTTTTTTATTATTATTATTACATAAATAATTTCTGTCCGTTTGATTTAAATTTGATGATTGATTTTGGGCCCTTGAATTACTATACCATTAATCCTCATACACACACAATCACAACTCACAAACCTCTCTCTGAATTGTGACCTAGCCGCATACGCACACTCTCACTCTCAAATTCAAAACCCTTTTCATTTCCTTTGCTAAATCTTCTTCCTCTTCCTCCATAACCTAGCCGCCAGCCTCTCATCACTAAGGTCACCGCCGCTGTTGCTCGTTGGTCAGACGTCCGTCCGTCGTCGTCGTCGTGCTCGTCGTCCGTCGTCGTCTTCTCTTCAGTTCTCGTCGTCGTCGTCGTGCTCGTCGTCGTCGTCGTGCTCGTCATCCGTTGTCGTCGTCGTCGTGCTCATCGTCGTCGTTGTGCTCCGTTGTCCGTCGTCGTCGTCGTGGTCGTCGTCTTTTCTTCAGTTCGCCATCTCCGTTGTCGTCGGCCATCCATCACCAGTGGAAAAAAAAAACTGCGGGGATCCCAGCGGGGAACGGGGATGGGGAGAAAAAATTCCCCACAGCGGGGATCGGGGACGGGGACGGGGAAATGTTTAGTTGGCGGGGACGGGGACGGGGAGTGCCTCCCCCGACCCCGCCCCGCACGGGTGCCATCCCTACTCTACTTATTTTTTCCATATATTTTGTAAGAAATGTTATTTTATTAAGATTTTCATTAAACTTTTTTTTAGTTTTTATGGATATTATGATCATATTTGGTTTCGGCCACAACTTGAAATTAGCTATTTTAATATTTATTATTAGCAAGAAAATTTTAAAAAAATATCAATATTTTAAATATGCCAAATTTCAAAAAGACCACATGGATAAAAAAACATCCCTATGTTTAAAATTTGATAGATAGACTCCTTGATTTTCTAACTTTATTGCTCATTTAGGACTCTAAGTTATAAATGTTGACAAACAAATCTCATTAGATTTCAAGTAAGTTGATTGAGACAATCTTTAAACTTTTAATTTTGATCACTCAACTCAATATATACCCCTAAATAATCTTCTTTTTAATAACTTGTCTAAAGTGAACAAAGTTAAGAATTTAGAAGTTTCTCTGTCAAATTTTGAAACTTAAAAGTATTTTCTATCTTGACCTAAAAATTTCTCAAAATAAAAAGGAGGTCGTTTTCATCCTTTTTAAGAGTTTAAATAGTCTTTTACACATAAGTCAAAGTAGAAATATCTTTTCTTATTAACAAAAGTCTCTTAATCAACCGATATATTTATTAGTAATTCAAATAAAAAATTGTAACTAGTAATAAATATATGCAATTATTTATCTTGATAAAACCCAAATATACATATACGAAATATTACTTATATCTAATAATATTTTAACTAATCATACATGTTTTTTGTGATATACATATAGATTTCACTCACTGCATCACACTCAGTTTCGGACAAATTACTCACTATTCATGCCGATATATGACTATGTATATGGAACTGTGGATAAGTCCACAGAAACAACATATGAGGAATCTTTGAAGAGAAAAGGAAAGACACCAAATGTAGTTCATCTAACACACTTGACAACGCCAGAATCTATCTACCATCTACGATTAGGGTTTGCTTCTTTAGCCTCAAAACCACACACTAATTCAAAGTGGTATCTCTTCTTGATGTGGCCTTTCACATTTTCCTCTGTTCTCATCACTTGGTTTTTTGGTCGAACCTTCGTTTTGGAGAGCAACACCTTCAAATCACACACCTTGCAGTCATGGGTCATACCCAGATTCTACGTACAAGTATGTATTATTAGCTATACTTTTATGTATAATTTTAAGTTTAGAAAAGTTACTATTTAGTCCCTCAATTTTTCGTTGAGTCAACGATTTAGTCCTTAAAAGATAGAAATAGACGACTCAGTCCTTAAAATATATATCACAGAAGTAACTTTTTAGAGAAAATGGAACCATATAAGCACTTGATGGTTAGGTCACATGGTCAATTAGGGTACAGGAAATATTTAGAGTGACCAAAAATTGACTTTTGTGATATTTTAGAGACTGAATCGTTTATTTTTATTTTTTTAAAGATTAAATCATTAATTTAGTGAAAATTGAGGGGCTAAATAAAAATTTTTCTCTTTTAATTTTTTATAGTAGTTTACTTCCAAACTTATATAATATATCATATTAAGATTTAATATTCTTTTTAAAAAATGGTAGGAGGTTATTAAGAAAATAACTTCACACTATTTTTATAAATTGCAATTCAATAACAATATTTACATACCCTTTAATGCATAACAGAACAATTAATATTATATACCAATTATGTATATTGTTATATATAATGAGTTATATATATTGTGGTGGTTGATTTAATAAAAAATTTAAGATTAATGATTAATATGTACTAGATAGGATATATATAAAAAGTACTGTACCGTGTAGGTCCTTAGAGGTAAGCACATGCAGATGTTATGGGCTACTTTGACAATAGTCGACACTCAGCATGATCTATCTAAAGTACAGGCATCATAATAATGGGTTTGGATTTGGAAAAAGTTGTAGGCAAGATTTTTGGAAAAAAAATAGTTTTATGCTTTTTCCTTTTGAAATTTATCATATTAGAAAGAAAATTTTATCATGTTCTTTAATTTTAATAACGAACATAGTATATATATATAAATAAATGAGTATAGTCTTTTGGATGAATCAATGTACCTGCATAATAATAAACAAAAACGAGCGTTTAATACACGTATATTACACACAAATATATAATTATATGTATTGATGAAATGAGATTATATTTTTTATTATATGAAATTTTTTTATTGATAGCAAAATTTTATTTAAAATGATTTAAATAAATACATTTGTAATTTTAAAACCCGATTTTTCACTTAAGCATATTAATTTTGAGTTAATAAATTTATTTATTTTTATATATTGATAAATTTTAAAGATAAAAATTCAATAAAATAAATATTTTATTTCCATTAAAATAAAATAAAAAATCAAGTTTCTAAAATCATAACTAATTCGCCAAAACCCCCTTCAATTGACAACAAAAGTTAATCATTTAAGATGGGAGTCCAATATATACTTAAGACATTCCATTAAAATATATAGTTGCACCTACAACTATATATACCTTTTAGTTGGGAATGAGTTTTCCTATCTAATAGGGTCAACATTAATTAAAGTCATGTCTCTTCTTATTAAAGAAAAAAAAAATTAGGACTTAGCATCTAAATGAGTATATATGACTAATAGTTAATGTTTGTGTTCCAATTATTATTACTTTTGCAGTACTTCTCCAAGTGGCAAAGGGAGAAATTGAACCAATTCATAGAAGAAGCCATACTTGATGCAGAGACTAGTGGGGTTAAGGTGCTAAGTCTTGGCCTTCTAAATCAGGCAAGTTATAATCTCAGTTCACATATACATATATCGGAATTTGAAGGTAGAGCTAGATTATCTTATGAATAATATATATAGTAACCTGACATTTCTAGTACCTAGATTATATGGGTATTGTCATTTTGGTCCCTGAATTCTTGAAATATTTGGTTTAGTCTCCAAAAATTATTGACTCAATAGAAGCTAGTCCTTCAATAATGAACACTCAAGCAGTGTAAACTTAGTCCTTGCCCTTGGAGAGACAAAATTGCTATTAGTCATTAATTTTTAAGGACTAAATCAAGCATTTTAAGGACTAAAGTAACAATGTCTATACATAACCCAAAGGTTAGAATGATAGTTTTTTCTCTCTATAATATCCTGGAATATTCCTTTGTAGTGTAAATGCATTACAACTTAAAGATAGAAAGGAAGAATAATTAGAAAGAGAAAATAAGTCCCACTTGACGGTTCTTTATCTAACTTTTCCTTTCTCTTTTATATATACTACATAGGATCCAGAACTATAATATATATCTATATGTTAGCAACCACTAATTAATGACTAATAATTGGTTTATTGTAAATTAATATGGATGATGAAGGGAGAGGAGCTTAATAAATATGGTGAGATGTACATAAAAAGGAACTCAAAGCTTAAGATGAAGATTGTGGATGGAAGTAGCTTGGTTGTGGCTCTAATACTTAACACCATTCCTAAGCAAACAACACAAATCCATCTCTCTGCTTCACCCTCTAAGGTTTCCTTTGCCATTGCAGCTGCTTTATGTCAAAGGGGAATCAAGGTATTTTTTTTTTATTCTTTTTTAAAAAAATAATATATTTAAATCTCTGCTCCTAAACTTTAGATTATGTCTCAATCTCAATATTAAAAATAAATAATTTAATCTAAACAATCTAATTATATTGTATATATAATTCTTGCTTGCAGGTAATTACATCATACAACAAAGATAACTTTGAGAAACTTCAATTAAGGATTGCCCCCGAGTTTAAAAACAATTTGATTCGGTCAGCATCCTATACTGCAAAGGTATATATACCTTTTGGCCGTTAATAGATTCTTGCTTTGCAATTTGATCCAACATCATATCATTTTTAATGAGTTATTTTAAATTATAATTATTTAATTAACTTATAAAATATCATTATCGAACTAAATTCTAAACATCTCGTGCCCATTGGTCCCTGGAATGGATGAGAATAGAAACAAGTTGGGTCACCGATTTTTTCTTCTTTTTTTTGGTACAATGAGCCACATATTTTACATTGCGAGCTTACATTTAAACTTTTCTTTTTGGGTCATATCTAGTTGATGAGTCAAATGGGCTAAAGGCCCGTTTGATATCCTTGGGATATTTTTGCATATAAAAATTTTAGTTTCTTAAAAAGCAGTTCGATATTTAAAACAAAATTATGTTTAGATTGACTTTTAATTTCAAGGTAAAAAAATAAAAATAAAGTCAAAAAAATGATTTTTTTTCAAAATTATATATATGTATATATATTATTTCAAAATACTTACAGAAATATCAAAAAATATTCTTACATAATTTTAGATAAAATTATATTTTATCAATTATTATAATTAGTTAATCACTTAATTTGTCGTCTCTCTTCCTTCATGTTTCTTCATTATCCTTAATTTCTACAACTCTCAACTTCTTATAATTATTCTTCTGTGGAAATATACTTTTTATGAAGCTTGGGCTTCTTATAGACCACAATTTCATGTGCTGAATGTGCATGATGGTTGACCAATATAATTAAGATAATATATAATAGTTAATGAATTGAATAATAATGATGACAACATTATTAACTATTGAATTACTTTTTTTTTTGGCCTGAACTATTGAATTACTTTATACTTTGAATTTTCTGACATATAGCTTTTTTAGCAATCTTAGTTAGGTCAAAGTACATTTTAATTTAGTCTCATATCCCAATTTACTTTTATATATATTTTTTTTACACTTTTTGTCTCATGTTTTGCTCAAGAATCAATTTGGGCCTGTATTTTTTTTTGTCACACTCTTTTGGTCTCATATCTTTTGATCAAGTTACAAAATTGGTCTCATATATTTATAAAAGGTTCTACATTGTGGGAGTACTAACGATAAAACTTTTTGAAAAGATATAAGACCAAATTTGCAATAAAAAAATGAGATTAATTCTGCACCTGACCAAAAGTTTAACAAAAAAAGATCTGGGACCAAATTGAGACTTGAGCAAAAAATGTGAGACCAAAAGTGTATTTTGGCCTAAAAGTTAAAACTAATTGACTCATGAATGTTTGAGAGAGCTAGCTATAGATGATCATGATTAATTAATTAAAAACTTTGCAGGTATGGTTAGTAGGAGATAAAAAATGGGAGGAGGAAGAACAAATGAAGGCTCTAAAAGGAAGTTTGTTCATACCTTTGTCTCAATTCCCTCCAAATAAGTTACGCAAAGACTGCTTCTATCACATCACACCTGCCATGATAACTCCTATTTCTTTCCAGAATCTCCACTCTTGTGAGGTCAGTTTATTTTTTAACAATTAATTAATTAATTAAATTTCTAAATTAAAGAAATAATTATTAATCAATTAATTAATGTTTGGATATTGTGTGTGTGTATATATATATATATATATATATATATGTATATGTAACAGAACTGGTTACCAAGAAGAGTGATGAGTGCATGGCGTATTGCTGGAATAGTGCATGGCTTACAAGGTTGGGACGTTCATGAGTGTGGAGATGTCATGTTTAGTATTGACAAAATTTGGCAAGCCACTCTCCAACTTGGTTTTCGCCCACTCAACATTCCCTTCATTCACTAGATTAATTTAGCTACTTAATTACATTCTTCTACATTAATCAACAATAATCATATATATATATACAGACATATATAATTTCCATCCATATATAGACATGTACTGTTGCCTGTTGGTACCCCAAAGTGTGAAGTCATTTTCAATTGTACTCTCAAAATTATCTTTGGGTTAATTTTACCCCTAAAGTATGGGGCCAGTTTTAATTATACCCTAAATTTTTTTTTAGTCAATTATACCTCAAAAGTTTCACATTTGAATCAATTATAATTTCAAATACCCCTAAATTTGAGGGGTACAACTGACAAAAAAAAAAAGGAAAGATTGAGGATATAATTGATAAAAAAAGGAAAATATTGAGAGTATAATTGACTCAAAAAATTTTAGTGGTATAACTGAAACTAACCTCATACTATGGGGGTACAAATGACCAAAATAAAACTTTGGAGGTACAACTGAAAATAATCGCATATTTTTAGGCACCAAGAATACTTTCATATATATATATATATATATATATAAAAGATGTACCATATTGATCTTTGCCCGTCTATGCTACATTTAGTTTTATATTACCTTCCTCTTTCACATGTTCCTTTAAAATATTAAAAATGTAACTTGCATTACGGATTTGGAATCGTGGTGTTTTTGAAAATATTAATACCAAAATTCGTACCCTGCAAGAACAACTCCTCTCAATCCAATCCAATATCCATTGAAATGATCAAGTTGTTCATGAAAAAAATTTACGTCATCAGTTGGAAAATCTTTTTTACCAAGAAGAATTGTTTTGGGCTCAACGTGCTAATCAACTATGGCCAGTTAATGGTGATCGTAATACCAAATATTTTCATGCTACAGTGAAGAAACGCATAATTAATAATCGAATTACTAAATTACAAGATGATTCTGGTAATTGGATCACTGGCTACTCGGTCTTAGAATCATTAGCATGTCATATTACCATAATGTCTACACTCCTCCAAACAACTATTATCTTTCTGTTCTGGATCAAATTCAAAATATTCATATTCCTATGTTATCTGATGCACATCTACAAACTTTGAATGCTCCTTTTAATGCATCGGAGATCGAATCTGCCCTGTTTCAAATGAGTCCAGATAAAGCTCTGGGTCCGGATGAGCTTCATGCTTTTTTCTTTCAGCACTTTTGGCCTACGGTCAAAAAGGATGTTGTTAATATGTGTCTCTCTTTAATTTCTTTAATCGAGGATATCTTCTTAAATCCTTCAATGAGACTTGTATTACACTTTTATCCAAGATTCCAACCCCGACGACTTTTGAAAGATTTCAGGCCTATTGGACTCTATAATGTGATTTATAAAATCATCTCCAAAGTCATGATCAATCGTCTTCAACCATTAATGCAAGACCTTATCTCTCCTTATCAAAATGGTTTTGTTAAAGGAAGATCTATACATGAAAATATTTTGTTGGCTTCTGAATTACTTACATTTATTAACAAAGCCAAAAAATGTAAATCTAATTGGTGTGCCTTCAAGATTGACATCCATAAGGCTTATGACTGTATCTCTTGGGACTTTTTGCAAGCACGCAGTCTTACAACGTATGAATTTTCCATCTCATTGGATCCAACTCATTATACAATGTGTTTCAACAGTTCGTTACTCTTTGCTACTCAACGGACAGAAAGTCAATCATTTTTCCCCAAGTTGTGGTCTTCGGCTAGGTGATCATCTCTCGCCTTACGTCTTTTTGATGTGTTCTAATGTTTTGTCCTCCATGCTTCAGCACTTGCAGGATTCTAAGAAAATTACTGGGATCCAATTTGCGCATCAGGGTCCTGTTATTAATCATTTGATGTACGCTGATGACACAATTCATTTCTTCAAGACAACCTGAAGCTTTTAATTCAATCAACTCTACTCTTCAACTTTACGGAAATCTAGCAGGGCAGCAAATTAATTACAACAAATCAGAGTTACTTTTTAGTCCAAACACTCCTAGGAACTTCAAGGATTTGATTTCTGCAACATTCGGGTGAATCTGAATCCTTGCATCATCTTTTTTCCAATGTTCGTTTGCACGTGTGGTTTAGTTTGGATCCCCTCTTCAAATTCGCTTAGATTTGATTCTGTCTCATACTTTTAAATCATATATTTGATTGGCTAATTCAAGATGTGTCATTTGCAAATCTATTTGATCCAAGTGTCGCTCTCAATAATAGTCATCTCGCTGTTTTTCTGCTCTATGAAATTTGGTTTTCTTGCAACCGAAAGATTTTTGGAAAGACTGAAATTCAACCTTCGGCAACAATTTTTCAATCAGTGCTTAACTACTATCACAATAATGCTAAGGCGAGATCAAAGTTTCCTCGCCACACCATGTTGCCAGTCTTACCTGCTCTTCGTAGACAACCAAATCCTCTCTTTGAGGATAATGGAGATTTGTTAAACTCATCTGGTTCAACAATTTTCCTTTTTTTAACGAAATCAAATTCCAGGTCTTTTTATGTTTTGGTGTTTATGCAAGACACTTTCATTTAAAATATTCAAGTTCACTCCAACTAAGATAAGCGATCCAAACTTGATGGCGGTCTCTAGGTTTTGAGACAGACACTTTTCCAAGCAGCGTGTGTCTCTCATCATCATAACATCTTCTTCTGGAATTGCACAAGCTATTTATTCTCACTCTCGTGTTCCTTCTCACCTTCATACGCTACAGCAAGATTGCATCCATCTGCTCCAATCCTCATGTTTTCAATATTTTAAGCTTGGTTCATCCACCAAGAATTTACTTTCCTTTCTCTGTTGTTATCTTTCATCACATGGTTTGTATAATTATGAATCCATCTCTATCCTGTATCAATCTGTTATTATCTAATAAAAAAATGTTCCTTTAAAATATTGCATTAATTAATTGTGTAATTATAAATTTTATAATATTATATTTCATGATCAAGTTCATTTGATTTATCTTTGTATTTTTTTTACATGGATCCAAGACTTATGGATCCTCTGTTGTACAACATTAGTATTATACAGCAGAGGATCAATAATATTGTGCCATGTGTATACAGCTCTATACACATGGCATAATATTATTGGTCCTTTACTATACATAAGAAAATTTTCTTCTGAATCCAAGTAGCGGCGCTCAAGCCATTCTCGACCAATTTTAAAAGAAACTTAAAATAAAACTCTTGTAACCTACTTTTATACATGTTTTCAGTAATTATTATGTATAATGTGAGTTTTTTTTAATTAATAAAAAATATTAAAACAGAAAATAATAATAATTAAGGACTTGTCTAGTATACTTAAACAAAATTTTGAATAAACATTGCAAGAAATTTTTTTTTAAAAAAAAAGAGGGAGAAGAAAACTAGAGAAGCTCGATCAAAATTGTGAAGGAATCAATGGTTTTTATTTTTTAGGGAAGGTTTATGAGAAAATTAGCAACTCGGTCCCTGAATTATTGAGGCAGTGGCAACTAGGTCCCTGAATTTTCGAAATTGTACAAGTCAGTCCCTGAATTATGCAAATGTTATACAAGTTGGTCCCTCCGTTAGATTTGGATTATAAAAAAGCTGACGTGGCTTAAACGGAGTATGACGTGGCCATTAACTGCCACGTGTGTAAAGCCACATCAGCATATACCCAAAAAAAACTGATTTGGGCAAATAGTTCCCTGGCCACATGATGTGAGCATGAGAGGCACGAGATGTGGAGGCATAAATGAAGAGCTGAGTTTACCTCCAGGACCAATCACAAGATCAAGAGCAAAGATGTTCAAAGAATCACTCCAAATTTATGTGGGAAAATTACTCGAGCATGTGGAGGATAAAGATTCTAAGGATGCACAAGAGATTATACATAATCAATTGGGCTCCAATGTTTTCTATGGGCCTCATATGCATGTAGTAAATTATTTTAGGCTTGGAAATGTTTATTTTATTTGTTTAAGTGTGAAATTGGGTCTATGATAATTTATTGGACTATTTTAAATTGTCATAGTTTATTTAATATTTCTTTTGGGCTTTAGTATGGCTTGTTAGAAAGGCCCATTTGTTTATTTAAAACATTATCTTTTAATTGGGCTTTAGTTGATGGAATGTAGTAGAACCTATTTGCTATTAGGGTTTTTTTTATCTCAAGGAGTATAAATACTCCATAAACTCATTTGTATTGGCAGTTTTTTGAGAATTTTATATGAGCATTGTGCTTTTCTTTTCTTCTTGGCTGAAAGAAGAATTCATAGGAGAGGTGGTGTTTATCTTCTTCTATTGCATCAAGAATTATTTCTTATCAAGGTAATCACTTGTGGCGAATTCATTCTTGATTTTTAAATCAACCAATTATTTGCGTTTCCATTTGCACTTGTCATTTGGGGGTTCAATAGGTTGGGGGTTTCATTCCATCTAATTGTTCTATCCATCTTGTGTGTTGGGGTTTCGGGTTCTTTATAACCTTGGGGTTCCGCATCACCACATTCTTATCTCATTATTCTCAGTTTCCCCTCATTTTCATTCATTTTAGTCCCAAATCCTCAAAATAAAATTGTAAAGTGTCCTAAAACTGTTCCAAACATTCCAATTTAGTCTTTAATCCAAGAATCTTTCAAGGACAAAATTGAAATAAAAAAATATTAAAACCCTAAACCCTAATCCTTGAATTAGAATGTTTAGGATTTAGGGTTTTAGGATTTTAAGGTTTAGGGTTTTTAATATTTTTTTTTATTTCAATTTAGTCATTGCGTATCAATTTAGTCCATAAAAGATTCTTGGATTAAGGACTAAATTGGAATGTTTGGAAGAGTTTTGTGACACTTTACAATTGGCAAAAGACTTGTTGGTGCCCTTAACGTTTGGGGTCAATTTTAGTTATGCCCCCAACGTTTATTTTGTGTCAGTTATGCCCCTAATGTTTCACATTGTTGTCAATTATACCCTAACCTCAATTTTTTTTTGGGCCAAAGCACTAGTTTGGTCACTCAAGTTTGCTCAAAGTTCCGTTTTGGTCACTCAGCTCAAAGTCCTTCATTCATCATCATCTTCACTACCACCACCACCGCAGTAAACAACAGCAGCAACATCATCGTCTCAGTAGCAGTAGCACCATCACCGTCGAGCTTTTCTGGCGATTTTTTCAGCGAGATACACGGCGGCCTCGACGACTGCGAAAACTCTTAATCTAAGGTTTTTTTTTACCTCGAGTTCAATGACGGTCGGCATTTTGCGAACAAATGACCGAAAATAGTCAAATTCAAGCCGTCGAAAAATTACATAGTCGCCGAAAAATTACACAATCGCCGAAAAATTACACAATCGTAGTCGTCGGGCCCGCCGTGTTGCTGCTGTTGATGACGGTGGTGTTGCGGCTGCTGCTGACGGTGGTGGTGGTGGTGGTGATGGTGGTAGTGGTGAAGATGATGATGAATGAAGGACTTTGAGCTGAGGGACCAAAATAGAACTTTGAACAAACTTGAGTCACCAAAATAATACTTTAGCCCAAAAAAATTGAGGCTAGGGTATAATGGACAATAATGTGAAACGTTGGAGGCATAACTGAAATTGACCCCAAACTCTAGGAGCACCGACAGGTCTTTTGCCCTTTACAATTTTATTTTGAGGATTTGAGACTAAAATTAATGAAAATGATGAAAAGGAGGGGGAATTGAGAATAATGAGATAAGAATGTGGCCAGGGACCTATTTGCCCAAATCAGATTTTTTTTTTGGTATATGTTGATGTGGCTTTACACACGTGGCAAATTTTTTTTGGGTATAACGGGTGCTAACATGGCAGTTAACGACCACGTCAGCACATAATGGGTCACGTTAGACTCCGTTTAAGCCACGTCAGCTTTTTTGTACTCCAATCTGACGGAGGGACCAACTTGTATAATGTTTGCATAATTCAGGGATCGGCTTGTATAATTTCAAAAATTCAGGGACCTGATTGCCACCACCTCAATAATTCAGGGACCGAGTTGCTAATTTTCTCGAAAGTTTATATATATACAACGCAAAGTATAAGGGTAAAGCCGTAAAATACTACCAATAGTAACCTAAGTTGCACTAGAACGGATACGGGTACTTGCACAGGTACGGGATACGTTAATTTTAAAAATTATAGGATACGAGTATGACAATATTTATTTAAATAAAAAGTTACAAAATATAAATTTATATGCTTTTTCTTATGAAAATCTAAATGTTTTGTTTATTAATTTAAAAAGAAAAAACTCTAATATAAGAAAAATAAAATAAGATAAAAATATAATGATATTTTATAAAAAAATTAAAAATTTATATTTTATAATATTTTAAAAGTATCGAAGAGTATAAATTTTTAAAATATTTGATGAGTTGAGAGTACAGGTTTTGAGATTTGATAGGTATCGAAGAGTATAAATCTAACTACACCATCTCTTTATACTCATCAAATCTAACTATAAATACCTTAGTTTTTAAAATATTTGATTTGATGAGTTAGATTTGATAGGTATCCCAAAAATTTATATCCTATAACTCATCAACAAACAAACTAAGGAATATTTTATACCCTATACGTATTCAGTACAGGTTTTGAGAGTATGCATCAACGACAGCATCTCCAAGAACAACTTCATCAATATTGTGGGTTTAGGATCTGTAGTTGATGCCGTACGACGTGGATATATGTACATGTCGATGTGGTTCATGATTTTGCCTTCCAGTCATCAATATTCCAAAACTAATCCGGAAATTCGGCAACAATTTAAAATATAGATGTGGGTGAATTTTAAAAGTTATAACAACTTCCCTTTTTAGTGCTACACAGTATCTCTGATAATCAGAAAGTAACTTTCTTGATGCAACGAAATCATGGAAATAAATTTATTTCGACTAGCAAAAAATAATCTTCTATGACTAATAATAAGATCACCTTTAATTATTTTTTGGCCAAAAACTTATTTTGGTCCCTAATGTTTACTCTATGTTCTGTTTTAGTCCTTAAAACTTGAATGTGATGAAATCAGAGCTACGAGTTAGATTTGATGAGTTTTTTCTTAGTCCAATTGGAGTCATCAACAAACAAACTAAGGTATATCGGGTATAAAATAGAGCTCGGAAATGGGTCACTTGTTTCACTATTCTGGTTATATCTCTTTCATTTCAAGTCCGAATAATGCAACAAAATTAAAGCTACATATTACTCTTGACGAGTGCTTTCTCTATTAAGTTAAAATCATTGGCAAACAAGGTCAAATAATACTCTGAAAGTGAGTTCGTTTGGTTAAAACATCAATATTAATTTTCAGAGTATTATTTGACTTTGTTTATCAACGACTCCAACTGGATTGAGAAAGAACTTGTCAAGAATAACTTGTAGTTCTGACTTAAAACGATAGAGATTTGACTAAATTAATAAAACTAGCTGCCCATTTTTTGACCCTATTTCACTTGTTTGTCGATGACTATAACGGGGCAACGAAAAAATTCATAAAATTTAACCTTTATCTATAATTTCATAGCATTCACGTTTGAAACAAAAGAGATATTACCATATTCAATAGTTAGGGACCAATTATAAAACTTCTAGGAAACACTAAGGACTAAAACGGAAAGAAAAGAATATTAGAGACCAAAACGGAACTTAGAGTAAACATTAGGGACCAAAATAAGTTTTTGACCTTATTTTTTAATTCTCTGATTAATTTTTACGCCTGTTTGCCACGGGAACAGCCAGCAGTAGAATGACACTCACACTCACAGAGCATGTCCTCCACGTGCAATTTTGATTCTCGAATCTCAACAATCTGCAACGCAAACCAAAATCTAATAATTCAAAATCCTACATAATGGTCCCAAGCACTTCCCAATTCTGAATTCTCATACAGTCAGTAATTTCTTGCTTCTGTAATCTCCAAAATTTCCATATTTTTTCTCCATTCAACAGGATTCCCTAAACAATAAAATAGTAACAGTGAACAAGAAATCGGATTCTCCACCAACTTCGTCTTTTTGGTTTGTTTCATTCCCAAGCGGAACTTTCGAAGCTTCCCTTATTCTTCCTCACTCTCAAGCTGAAATCTCCAAAACGTAGTACTGAGCAATACACAAAGAGACCACACCTCGAAACTCAGCATTGTAATTTCTTGTTTTCTTCTTTTATTTATTGCACTTTGATTATACCCATAAATTAATTTCATTCCAATCGCGCTAAATTATTCAAGCATTGTACTAAAAATCCATTTTTTCCCCGGTTTGATCAATCCCCTGCATTTGCATTATTGGTTTTCTTATAGGCATTTATTTTCCCAACTTTTTTTTTCAGAGTTTGACTTTTGGGAGTAGCGGAGTATGGAGGCGTCAACTTTTGCCATTAAAGGGAACAGCATTTTAGGGATTCGAAAGCAAATAGTGTTTCCTCGCCGATGCGAGATTAGAAGTACAAGTATCTCGATGACGAATAGAACCAATTGCTTTGGCTTACGGCTTGGTGGGTCTGGTTCTGGTTCGGTCACTATGGAAGCTGAGCTCACTCGAGCCAGAATGGGTTCTCGTGGAGCCATCTTTGGCTCGTTGGCTAAGCCTAGATTCGTCAGGGTTCAAGCCTCTGGTTCGTCTTTGCTCTTAATTAGCACCGATTTCTGACCTAGACTTACATAGTGTTGATTCAATCGATTATGTGTTAACCTAGACTTCTAGTATAATGTAGATGATAAGTATTAAGATGGTGAGGCTGTATTGATTCGGTGATGGTTGTCATGAGTTGAAAATTACAGTGTCTATGTTCAATCTATTAGAATGATGAATTATTTGCCAAGCCTGTTAGGATCTGTAGTGTTTTTCCATTACAATTGCTTTTTGTTTCTTACTGGAAATGCTACTGTCATCTTTTGGTGCTAGTGCAATTGAATGTGTTGGTTCTGGAAGCATGCTTTTGGTGCTTGTATTTCCTATACTAGCCTTTTATGCCGAAAGTTTCTGGATAGTTATTCTATTTTGACCATATTAAGTATGTTTGAATTTAATATTCTCTTATGACATTGAGTGGAAATGTTGCAGATGGAGACATTGAGGATGTTGTTGTTACTGGTCCTCAGGGCAAACCTTCTGGAACTGTTTTACCATATGTTGGCGTTGCTTGCCTCGGAGCCATTTTGTTTGGTTACCATCTAGGGTATGAATATCCTTTTCAATTTAGCGAGCTGGATTTTGGATGTGTAGTGTGATCTAAGTAGTACAGATAATATAAGCTTAATAGATGTGTAAAATATGATGATGGTTGGTTTGGTGTAGGGTGGTAAACGGTGCCCTTGAGTACCTCGCCAAAGATCTTGGAATTGTTGAAAACACTGTACTACAAGGTAGAATCTTTTTGAAGTTCATGCTTACATTCCTGCTTCCTGTAATTTTTACTCTTGTGCACTCTCTGTAAAAGACAAATTTTCAGCATACACCGAGATGTAATCACTTAATAGGGAATTAGGGATTCTATCTTTGTTGATATTACTGCAGTATTATACAGAACACGTCTAAGCTTTATTTCATGAAGCTTAAGTAAAACATTTTGTTCCTTTGTTGCCTGCTTCTAAATCTGTGTCTTTTCTCTTTTTTGTTTTCTTTTAAAAGTCTAGTTCTATTTGAATGTGTTTCATCAATTGCTCTCTGCTGACTTTCATGAGTGTAAATTCTATTAATAGGATGGATTGTCAGCTCACTACTTGCCGGTGCCACTGTTGGTTCATTTACTGGTGGAACCTTGGCTGACAAATTTGGCAGAACTAGGACTTTTCAGTTAGATGCAATCCCTCTAGCAATTGGAGCGTTTCTTTGGTCTGTCAATTGGTCTTCAGTGCAAAATTTGTTGTTATATATATATATATATATGTGTGTGTGTGTGTGTGGAAATTGATGCTCTGAACTACGATGTATTTATTATAGTGCTACAGCCCAGAGTGTTCAAACAATGATCATTGGCCGCTTGCTTGCTGGGATAGGAATCGGTGTTACATCTGCTATTGTACCACTATACATATCTGAGGTGGTGCCTTTATAAATGATTTTGAAATTGGGATCATGTTTGCATATTTTATATTGACCCTGTGGTTTCACATTCTAATGTGCAGATTTCACCAACTGAAATTCGTGGTGCACTTGGGTCTGTTAATCAACTTTTTATATGTATTGGGATTCTTGCAGCACTGGTGGCTGGACTGCCTCTTGCTGGAAATCCCATATGGTATTTGACTGTTGCATCTCTCTGCCTTCTAGCTGTTTAATTCTTTTGATAACTAAATGAAAGTGGTTATATGCGTTCTTTCCTGTATGAGAGACAAATGAAGTGCCATTGAGAAATGTTCTGCTACAAAAGAACTTCGCAATTACTAGAATGGACTTCCATATTGATATTCATAGCATGTCTCAACAGGAACTGATGTTAAAGTCATTATGATCTGAATAGTTTGGCTTCTTAACTCTAAAATATACCTAAAGATGTCTTATTTACAATCGCATGTTGTAATATTCCCTTAATTATTGGCAAATACCGCAAAACTAACTGTAAGCTGCTGAGTGCTGACTTATATTTTGGATAAAATGCTATACTGAATTTAAAATTTGATATTCAAGTTATACATATTATATTTAGGATAGTTTTCCGTATTCAAGAAGCAATATGCCCACAAAATATGAATTTAATTGAGATTTGATGCTTTTACATCATAAAAGCTGTTACAGTTTTATTCCTCTCTGCATCTTTCTTTTTCTTCTATAAAATAGACATTTTACAGGCTGTTTAGTTATTTTAATGTGGTCATAGTTCTTAATCTTTATTTCTGCTTGGGGATCTATAAATATTTTTGGTTTTGTTTCTTATTAGTTCTGTTATACTATAATTGATGATGAACTTTGATTCCGTCTTCCGATTTTTATATATTATGAGTTTCCTGTAATTGAGCTTCCATGAGTCTGCTTATTTACTTGCATCCTCAACTCCCCTCTTTAATTTGTCCCCTATCTGTTTTGATCTTTTCAGGTGGAGGACAATGTTTGGCATTGCGACAGTTCCATCTATTCTATTGGCACTAGGAATGGCGTTTTCTCCAGAGAGTCCTCGATGGCTTTTTCAGGTTTTCCTGCTATATAGCACGCTGTCTGTTGTTATCCAGGAAATCCCTTATTGCAAAATTAGCAGTTCAGAAGCTGCTACTTGTAAACCAACAAATAAATTTATCTGATATATTTAATTTACGAATGAATTGTAATCTCATATATTAACAATTTGGCATATAATATAATATCTTCTGTAAGAACTGGGATGTATCTCATCTTTAGTACATAAAACATCTTTACCTAATCAATTAGTGGGTTGACATTCTCCAGACACAATAGTTTTGTGAGATTTCAAATTTTAATCCAATCCAATTGAATATATATACATCAACATTTGTATTCTTTAATGTATTTCCAATCAAGATTTTATGCAATGATTTATTGTACTTTTGTTCTACCCCTAAAATATCTGAAAAAATTACATTTATTAATTCATAGCAAGGAAGAATCTCCGAAGCTCAAAAGGCTATTGAAACACTATATGGAAAAGAAAGAGTTGCAGTGGTTATGCAGGACTTAACGACAGGAAGTCAAGGTTCTTCTGAACCTGAAGCAGGATGGTTTGATCTCTTTTCTAGCCGATACTGGAAAGGTATTCTCAAAATTTTGTAAGACTAGTAATTCAGGTTTTGGTATTACTATGCACCTGAAACAACTAAGAACCATTTGATGCACTGTTATCTTACGTTTCTTGGTTTTTTGGAACTATGGTATTTAAGATTTTAATCTTCAGTGTAACGACTGAATTACTGAAAGTTGTAATAGAAAGGTACCATCAGTAGTTTATATTTATAAAGGTTGGCAAAGCTAAAAGATGCCAAATCCTTATGAATTTTTTATGGTATGATTGACCACTCAAAATGGAGTTATTCTATGACTCCTAAAGTTTTAGTATCTTGAATGACACCAAGCATCTAGGATACCTCTTTTAGCTTTAGTTTATCAATCACAGGCATTTCAGGTGTTGTCTGACATGATGACATGTGTGATATCTAGGTCAAGATACTGGTGTAACAAATGCCACTTCAGTGTAATTAAGTGGGATTTATATAGTGCTGACTTGCTTAGTTTATCCTTGCACTTTGATAGTGTTGATCATATAATGGGTGTTAAAATATAAATTACGGTTGTCATTGTTGTAGTAAGTTTATCTTTAATGATGATTTATGGAAGTCAATTTTTCTTCTTCCAACCCAAATAATGCTTCATCACATTTGGTACACTATGAGACTTCCTTTACTCTCTGAATTCTTTAGAGGCCTTTCCCTTTTACTTAATATGTTTATAAAATGTTTATAAAATGTTGTGCTTAACAAGAATTTTAACATGATAAATATGTTTGTATACTACTTCTTTGTGATGTCTTAAATTCAGTTGTCAGTGTTGGGGCGGCACTTTTCTTGTTCCAGCAGTTGGCTGGAATAAATGCTGTGGTGTATTATTCAACTTCTGTGTTCCGGAGTGCTGGAATTGCTTCTGATGTTGCAGCAAGCGCCCTGGTTGGTGCAGCAAATGTTTTTGGTTAGTGTTTTTAATTATTAAGTATGTTTATGTTTCAATATGATTACACATAATTCTTTTTTATGACTGGTGTTTGATTTTATTTCAGGCACTGCTGTTGCTTCCTCATTGATGGATAGACAAGGAAGGAAAAGTCTTCTCATCACAAGCTTTGGTGGAATGGTAATGGTTAATTTCAGCATACATCTTAAACCTAAGGCTACCAACATGAAATATTCTATGCTGTAAAAGTACATAGTTTAAGGTCGTCTTCGAATCTCTAATAAGCTAAGCTAAACTTACAATGACCTAAAACATCAAATGTTATAATTTAGAATCCTATTACTATCAACCGTAGACCTTATCTGGCTAGATGCAAAAGAGGTTTCTAGTACTATTTTAGTAACAGACATTTTGACAATTGAGATGCCACCCTGTGAATTCCAGCCTCCTTCCCATTCATGAGTTTCAGAAAGTGCACATGACAAAATATGAAAAGAGCTAGTACCTACTTTCTCACTGCTTCCGTACACAGTATTATCAAAGCTTTTGCAGAAAAGGAAACACTTATTCTTTGAGATATTGTGTGCTGATCTGCTCTTTCATACATGAACATGCTAAAACTTCTCACCTATTTTTCTAACATATGTTGAACATAAACTTCGGGCACTAGAACAAGAACCAAGAAAGGCACCAGGTGTGATCTAGTGTTCTAGGGTTTGTCATGTTTCCTATAAAAAAAAAAGAATAGGAAACATGACCATGAGCTCTGGATCTGTTTTATGTTCCTGATCATTTATATTATTTTATTGCTTTAATATTGTTATTGAAGAAACTCCCGTACTCCAACTCCTCCCTCATACTCTTTACTAGATGTTGATTTTTACTCAATTAAGGGAAGTGAAAATCACTCAATTTCATGTCCAAGAAGGCTATACATAAGTCATCGTAAAAGCATTGTGATGACTGAATATGCTGCTGTACAAACCTTTTAGTGCAAAACTGAGTTACTAGGGATGGATTTGTTCTGTTTTCATCCACAGGTTTGGTAAAGTTATAATTATGCATGCCCTCCTGAATGATAGGATGTCTTCATAATTTTTTGTTTATTTGACTCAATCAAATTAAATTTTTATCTGAAAGGCTTAGTTACATTACATTACACATGTTATGTAATTGATTGTTTATTAATATCCACTGTCTTGTGTTCATATAACTAATTGCCATCTCTCTCTCACTCAGGCTGCTTCTATGTTGCTTCTTTCACTGTCTTTTACTTGGAAGGCCCTTGCACCATATTCTGGCACCCTTGCTGTCCTTGGAACCGTTCTGTGAGTAATTTATTTTTGTCAGTGATTATATTTTCCGCTCCCTAAAATGACGAATTTAAGGGGATGCTTGGATTATGGAAAATGTAGGAATGGAAAAGGATGGGATAGGTATTTTGAATTTTAACATTTTCTTTTATCTAATATTTATTCCCCTACAACATTTTTGAATTGAGAAAAAGGAATGGGAATGAAGACAAATGTTTTTTTTACTCTAAATCCAACGATGTCAAAATTAAATATCACTTTCTTTTCCACCATTCACCTGATTTTGAACATACACCTAAATATATTTTTGGTATTTGTGTCTTTTTTTTTGCCAGTTTCTATTGACACTCAGTCTATGAATTTTAAACAGCTACGTCTTATCCTTCTCTCTTGGTGCTGGTCCTGTGCCTGCCCTTCTTCTACCGGAGATATTTGCTTCTAGAATAAGAGCAAAAGCAGTTGCTTTATCACTAGGCATGCATTGGGTGAGTCACTTTCTCCAGAATCTGAAGTTACCTGTAATTATTGCCTCTATATTGTTTAGAAATTCTTCAAAAGGATAAAATAACCTAAAATTGCACAAGTAGCTTCTAAGAGGTATATGAAGTCCAAAATGTAACGAAATACCTCTTTGAACTTTGGCCTAAAATGAAATTGTAGACCTCAATGGAAATTAATTACAAGAAGCTACTACCTCATGACAACAAACTTTGGCTATTCGCAGTTAATCTTAATTAGGATTTGATGTTTTCTTTTCATCCAATGTTCAAGGAGGTATTTTATTACATTTTAAAGTCGTAGTACCAATTTTATAAGTAGAAGGAGGTAAAATTTAATTACCATTTGCCCCAAAAAATTATAGCATCAAGTTCCTAAATAGAAACAATACATAAATTGGACTGTTTCTTACAAAATGATACAGCTAACAATTATGCTTGTGCATTTACAACATGAAACACCCC
>QANZ01019504.1:23856-63936 GCA_003254925.1 Chamaecrista fasciculata
CCCCCCCCCCCCCCTTTTTTATTTTTTTATAGCTCCCAAGAGTATTAGAATATTTGTCACTTGCAAAATGATACAGGACAAGTGTGACTTTTGGAGCATAAATTTTTTTCCCACACTGCTTTAATTAATCGGTTGGCTGAGAATTTCATGAATTTTTGAATTTTCAATTTGATCAGATCTCCAACTTTGTCATCGGCCTCTATTTCTTGAGTGTGGTGAACAAATTTGGCATCAGCTCAGTATACTTGGGGTTCTCAATCGTCTGTGTTCTTGCCGTCTTGTACATAGCCGGTAATGTTGTGGAAACCAAGGGTCGATCGCTCGAGGAAATAGAACGCGCTCTTAGTGCCACTGCTTAAAAAGATTCCCAGATACTCATCTTGCCAGAACTTAAATGCAGCTTCTTTTACTCTTCAAGGTGACCATTTCTCTTCCGAGGGGAATTACAAATTAGTACAGAACAGAAAGATACCATTTTGAGCTTTGGTAAAACATCTGTAATGAATCTTTATGGCAACGAAAAAAATGGGGACCAATAATGTAAAATTCTCACTTCTGTTGGCGGATTAAACAACTAGGATCTTTGTATGCTTGCTTTGTGAAGCTTCTTTTGTGAATTGTGATAATAAAAGCTTCGTTATTTTGGCATAAATTGCTCCTTCATGGATGAGTAAATAGGTGAACTTGGTACAGTGTTTATTTTTCTTTTTGAAATGCATATATATAGTAAATTAATTAAATGATTGACTTTTTATTTGGTAGTGTTCACTGAGAAAGTAGATGATTCTTTCTTTTTTAGTTTTGTAATTTTGACTTGGGCCAAAAAAAAAAAAAAGTTTGGCTAAAGTGCATTTTTGGTCTCATACCTTGGCAAAGGTCTCAATTTGGTTCCATAACTTTTTTTGTTGCAATTTTGGTCTCATAACTTTGGCAAAGGTCTCAATTTGGTCTTATAATTTTTTTGTTGCAATTTTGGTCTCATAACTTCTGAAAACGTGCCATTGTTAGTTCTAAGCTGATTTCCATCCATTTTCTACCGTTAAAGACATACTGAGGTAAATGATGACGTGACAAATATGAGTGAAATAGATTTAACGGCAGATAATGGATGAAAATAAGTTTGGGACCAACGGTGAGACGTTTTCAATAGTTATGGGATCAAAATTGCAACAAAAAAAGTTATGGGACCAAATTGAGACCTTTGCCAAAGTTATGGGACCAAAAGTGCACTTTAGCCAATTTTTTTTTGTAATTTTGACTTGCTCTGAACTTTGAACTTGGATATTTAAATTTTGGAGATTAAAGTCAAAGCTTCTTGGCAGTCTAGCGGTGTATGATCTATTTAATATATTTATGATTGTTTGAAAATTTGACTATGGCTAGCATTAGTTGAAACTTTTAATACATTGAAAACTCTAGAGTATTAATACCTTGAAACTTTACTTGGTAATTGGTATGAAGCAATATTTCTTCAGGCCAAAAAAAAAAAAGCAATATTTCTATCAACTTTGAATTGACAGTTTGGTCTAGATCTTTTAAATTTGCTACAAAGAAGTATTTTATTATGAGTTACGTGTATTTTTTATTGTTTTTAGTTCAACTTGTTCTAAATCCAATTCAACTCAACCCAACCCTGAAAGACTTGTATCCAAAAGTAGAAGTAGAATTTCTACCATTTGATAAAAAGACAAGTGAGGAATCACTAAACATATTCCCGTAGTTAATTATATCATAATTTGAAAAAAGCTAAAGTGGTCGGAAGTAGCAAACTACCGAAGAAACAGCAGAGGCAGCAGGCAGATTACACGAGATTGGACAAAACAATGAGAGCCCACCATGAAAATTGATTTAAAACCGCCACTACTAATTAAGATTATATAATAATTAAATAATTAAGGATGGTATATTTCTCTTCCCTTCGATTTCCTTGTTCACTTGCCTGGTTTAAGCAGTCCCTTGTCGGTTCTATCACGTGCTCATTGCTGAATTATTGGATGCTTATTGCTTAATTACAATCCTTCTACTTGAGGTTGACCAACTCATTTTTTTCTTATTATTTGACCAAACTATTTATTTACTTTTTCTTTTTGGCCAACCAAACTATTTACTCTTTGTAAGTATATATTTCCCTTTGTTTTCAAGGAACCTCGTGCAATAATTAATTAAGAATCAGAATCATGTTAATAAGCAAGTCAATTCCGCGTGACAAAACAATTAAATTATATGCTTGCTTAATTACTATGAAATATGAAAGCCTTAAAACCGTAATAGAGGAGCTACCATTTGCTGTCCATGCACATGCCAATTTTTCATTTGTCTTGGATTTCATTTTTTCTTCAAAGCTTTGTTCACGCTATCTATGGAAGCCAAACAAATATACATGGCTTCATGATCTCATTAATTAATCTCATTTCTTAATGTCATCCATATATTCTCCATGATTTGATTTGATTAAATTACAAAAGAGAGTTTCTTAATTTTTAGTATTATATATATAGTGCTAGCTTCAACTCGTCAAAATACTATTCATCTTCATTAATTTAATTTTATACACTTCAAATGAATAATGCCATATCCTATGTATCCGCTACATCTTTTATCAGTCTTTTGCTTCCCATGCAAGTGCTACATTTTCCTTATTGACCAAAACTCATCATGCACAAGGAAGATCAAAAAACAAGTCTCCTTAAAATATATGCTAGCTTCTCCGATCACATATAACCCAACAACAAACTACTCTCATATATATATGCATCTATCTGGGGTTCATTCAATTTGAGATTCAACATATAACATATATATATATATATATATAACAATCTCTCTATAGCTCTTTTCTTATACGTGAATCATAGTGCATCAATCAAGCATGGATCATCACAAATCTCATAATAATCGGACCTCCAAGCCATTCAACAAAAACATCTCCCATGTCAACATAAACCACGTCCATCATTTGGTCTTCTTGTTCATCGGTTTCTCCTTAGGAATAGTCGCCACCTTGTGCCTCAAAACCCTATCCATATCTCTCAACTTGCATTCTCTTCTTTATGGTCTACCTTCTCCATCCTCATCACTATTTTTGCTACAAGCCCCATCACCATCACCACTACCACCATCACCACCACCACCATCACTGCAACCACTATCATCACCACTACCACCACCACCACCATCACCACCACCGCCATCACCACCACCACCGCCATCACCATCACCATTGATGCACAACATGAGTGACCAAGAGTTGATAATGAAAGCAATCAATCAAGAAGAAATTTTCCTCAAGAGTCACGTGACAACAACACCACCAAAAATAGCATTCATGTTCTTGGCAAAAGGACCACTCCCATTAGCACCCTTATGGGAGAGATTCTTCAAAGGCCATGAAGGCTTCTTCAACATTTACATCCACCAACCTCCTTCTTCTTTCACCGAAACACCCCTTCCACCACCTTCCTCCGCCTTCCACGGCAGAAACATCCCAAGCCAAATAGTGACATGGGGCACATCCTCCATGATAGACGCCGAAAAACGCCTCCTAGCAAATGCAATCATAGACGACCCATCAAACCAACGCTTTGTCCTCCTCTCTGAGTCATGCATCCCTATCTTCAACTTCACAACCATCTACACACACCTCTTAAACTCCTCCTTCTCCTTCCTTGAAATCTATGACAATCCCGGGAAAACCGGCCGGGGCCGGTATAGCCCGCTTATGTCACCAACCGTCAACCTCACCCAATGGCGAAAGGGCTCCCAATGGTTCGAGATGGACCGGAAGCTCGCTTTCAAGATACTGTCAGACACTAAATATTATGATTTATTTGTTAAGTATTGTACGCCTCCGTGCTATATGGATGAGCATTATTTGCCAACATTGGTGCATGTATTGTATGGAAACATGAGTGCCAACCGGAGTGTGACGTGGGTGGATTGGTCTAAGGGAGGGCCTCATCCTAGAAATCATGATCAGCAAATTGTGACGTATGAGTTGTTGAATAGGACGAGGTTTGAATCAGAGTGTGTTTATAATGGGAATGTTATCACCAATTTGTGTTTCCTTTTTGCTAGGAAGTTTAAGCCTAATTCTTTGAAACGTTTGTTGAGGATGGCTACCGATGTGCTTGGCTTCGATGGTTAAGGTATGTTTGGATTGAAGATTAAGGAGGAGAAAGCAAAATCATGGTAGAGGATTGAACATCTTCTTCTTATTTAAAAAGTTGAGAAATAGAGAAGATGATAAAGAGGGATTAAAATTTTCAAATACTTTAAATTAAAGTATTTTAGAGGATGGGAGTTACTTATATCCAAACAAGAGGGAGGCATATACAAAATTAATCATTTCCTCCCTCCCTTTCTCTTCCCTTCTTAATTGCAAGATATACCATAACTGATTTTTTTTTTTACCCACAGCAAATAAAATTTTCTTTTGTATCTATATATCCCTTTTAAGGATTAAGGTAGAGAGTGATATATATATATATATATATTCGTTCAAGTCAAGAAATAAATGGTGTAAAGAGATCAAACTCTTTCAATAAAAGTGTCTCCAGCAATACTCAAATCCGAGGCGACGAGGTTGGAGTACCAAACAACCAATCATTTGTTGATCAATAATAATTGATTTTTTATTCGTACTTTGGTTCATTTATTGATTGTAATATTAATTGATCGAGTGTGTTTGTGTTTCGTTCAATGTTCATGTGCGTGTTTACATATATATATATATATATATATCTTATATTATATGGCTCCACCCTTTCTGGTCGTCCTTCTTTTTCTATAATGTGAGAATATATTTTTTTAGGCCAAAACCTCACTTGAGTCCATAATATTTACTATCAATTTCATTTTCATCCCTAATATTTGCGTGCCCGTTAGGGCACGCAAAGCCCCTAGTATATCTTATGGCTCCACCCCTTTCTGGTCGTCCTTCTTTTTTCAACTTTAGGCTAAACTTTATTAACCAATCAAAAAATACATAATTGTTCATATTATAATTATAAATTAAATAAAAAATTAGAAAGTGAGTTGTGTATCTCTTCCCCTATCTTTCTTTATTTTTTTTAGGCCAAAACCTCAATTGGATACATAATGTTTATTATCAATTTCATTTTGATCCCTAAACGAGCACGCAAAGCCCCTAGTGTATATATATATATATACATATATGATTAATATATACTAGAGATTTTGTTGGTTGAGGATCAGAAAAAAGGCCTTCACGTACACAATTGTAAGGGAAGAGAAGCCCACCTTCATAAGTCATAACTTTCACTTTTAGATGGGCCTCTGACAAAAAAAAAGTTAGGGTAAATTACACTTTGGTACCCTGTGGTTTGACCCTATTTCACTTTGGTACCCTGTGGTTTGAAACTTGACACTTTGGTACCCTGTGGTATTCTCCATTAACACTTTGGTACCCTTTGGAGCTATTTTGTAATTTTAACCATAACAAATTTTGCAAAAATTACATATTGACCCCAAAAAATTTTCAAAAAATTACAAATAGGTCCCTGGATACATATTATATAGGGACTAAAATGAAAAATTTAAAATTTTTTTGGGGTCAATATGTAATTTTTGTAAAATTTATTATGGTTAAAATTACAAAATAGCTCCAAAGGGTACCAAAGTGTTAATGGAGAATACCACAGGGTACCAAAGTGTCAAGTTTCAAACCACAGGGTACCAAAGTGAAATAGGGTCAAACCACAGGGTACCAAAGTGTAATTTACCCAAAAAATTAAAATGGGCCATTATTGCAAATAAACAAAACCCTTGGACTGTGACGCCAAAGCAAAATTGTTTTTTGTCTGTATCTCAAATTCTCAATTGAATAGTCTCGTATTAATATTTGCATCTTCAGAAGTCAAAGATTCGATCCTGACGGACGGATATTCCACCATTCGCACTACAGTTTCGGACCAGTCACACTGTCTCTTTTGTTGTTGGATTCTAGCTTCTTAATTAATATTTACATTTTTCTTTGGTTTCCGATCAGGAAATTTTGAAATTATAAAAAGAGAAAATAAATAAAACTTTTCATGGCTCAAATATCATATTCTTGTAAATTGAACCTTTAGTCTGGGTTGCTGCCCCTTCAAAGCATGTGAAGATTAATGTAGATGGAGCATATATAAGTTAGATTCATTTGTAGAGATAGTGCATGCCAACTGTTGAATGGTTTGTTATAATAAGGTGTTTGCGATTTTGGCTTTTATAGTAGGAGCTTTGACATTTTGTAAAGTTTTATGTATGATTATATATAATGGTTGGATTGATGTCCTCTTAGAATTTGATTTTCTTGAAATTGATTAATCATTAATGTTCTATGATGAAAGAATTCGGGCATATCAAGAACGTCAATTCAAGATATCCACACGAGAAAACTGATTACAATGACGAACTCAGATTCACGTTCACAGCAAATGTCACTTTTACAAGAGCAAGACGCAGATAACCAAAAATAGGAATCGAGAGAATTCTCTAAGAATGCAAAATGATTTTTCACGCACGAATGAATTCTCCCACACTGCTTCTGACACTTATGCGCTTCGCACTTTCACACTCACGTTCTCTAAGCAAAACCCACTCCCAGGAAACTGCTTCTTTCCAAACGTGGGTGCGTGTGTGTGAGTATAATTATTTGTTTTTAATTAATATTAAAAACAACATTGGTGTGATAAAATAATATCTATTTAGAATTATTCAAAAATGATATTCTCCAAAAATTTCAACCAACTTTATGATCCTTTTAATATTAATTAATTAATCAACTTAATTAATTAATCCACTCATAAATAATAACATTTAATTATTATATATATACAGGATCACATTTGACTAAGTCCAATCCATTACATGCAGGATCCAGCATGCCCTTTTGTGAATTTGTGAAGTAAAAAGGGTGGACCCATATCTCAACTTATGATAATAAGACCTCATAAGAGAGGCCCAACAAAAAGTCCATTAAGCACAAGATAGGCGCCTAGGAGGATTTCCCTCCAAAATGGTGTCTTTCCGCCGTTAAAATGCTAGCAAGGATAACAACTTGCCAAAGACAAAGGAGAAAAAGATCAAGAGTCATCAATGACCATTAAACCCATAATCAACTAAGGAACAACAACGCTAAAGAGGTCTTGATTACCAGGAGAAAATCCCTCCCTGGTAGGGCGTCTCGCTCCTTGAAAAGACTCCTTCTATCCTCGTATAAAACAAATTACTTACAACACACAAAGATACGCTCTCAATTTAGTCATCAATCACTTGTCACTCGTATACCAGATATCTAACTTTAGCATCAGAGGTGAATTACAAAATCACCCATGTTGTTCATTATCTTACAGGTAATCAATCCAGAGAATCGCCTCATCTGAACCAGGTAATGATCCACAACCAGAACCTGATTCATCATTATATAAAGGAAAGGTTCTAGTTGTTGTAAGGATTGTAGCAATATTATTAGTGGTGTTACTTTATTATTAGATTTAGTTCCTACTCTTTCCATCTTATTATATTAGGTGTGGGAGTAAAAATTTAATATTAGATGTAAGTTTGGGTAAAATTTGTCTTAAAGAAGAGGATGAAAGTTTGATATTTTGAATTGATATGATTAAAAAGATTTTAATTGCTTTCTCTCCGTTTAAATAAAATAAGTTTTTACTAAAATTGTTATAAGAATAAGCGGATCTAATTCGTGGTTTAATGAAAAAAAATTGTAATATATTGATTAGCTAAAGCTGAGGCTAGAAAGATGTGTCAGGTTAGTTGGATAGATCCTATGAAGCATGGAGATTTTATTTTGAGGGTGTGTCGCCATGTCAGACATGTGTCCGTGTCCGACATTCGTATGACACCACACGATACATATTCATAAATTTTAAAATATAAATTCAACTTTTTGTGACTTTAACATGACAAACAATAAAAAATAATGACACATGACATATATTATAAATAGATATTATAATTTGAAAGTTTTCATCAAAATTTATGAATTTTTAATTATTTATATATATAAATATATACCATGTCGTGTCATGTAAATTTAAGATTTTGATGTGTCAGTGTGTCTGTGTCCGTGTCGTGTCCTATGTCCTTGTCAGTATCCATGCTTCATAAGATAAATCTATCTCTATCCTCTTTGTTGTAATCTAAATTTATCCTCTTTGTGTTTTTGCTTGTTGTGTTTGTTTTTTATGGAATAATTTTGGTTAAGAGATGTTTAAAAATTTGAATGTGTCATTGAACTATTTAAGATACTAATCCAATGTTCAATAATTTAATTTCCATTAAATATTGAAAAAGCTGATGATAATTAAATGTATAAATATGTTTTATATTTTTTTAAAAAAATTATATATTACAAATTCGATATAATCAATAATAAATAATCATATATTTATATATTTTTTATTTTATAAAATTAATAGTACATAATGAACGGTATAAAATAACTTCAAATATCTTAAAAATATTTCCAAATGTACTATTTTAAAAAATAACTTCAAACTAAATTTTAATAATAAAAAATAGTAGATGAAGTAGTTGAATCGTTTTATAAAAACTGTATTTATTTTAAGTTTTATGTTACACTAATTTTTTATAATTTTTTCTGATACAAAAGCAATAAATTAAACATTTCCAAAACCATTTTAATTTCAAAATGTTTAATTTATTTCTTTTGTATCAGAAAAAATTATAAAAAATTAGTGTAACATAAAACTTAAAAGAAATACAGTTTTTATAAAACGATTCAACTACTTCATCTACTATTTTTTATTATTAAAATTTTCAATGATTGATTGGTTCAAAACTTCAAATAATTTTGTACTAATATTATAATTAACTAGACGATTGTCTTATTTATCCTGATCAAACCATTGTTTCAATTGATGGAGTCCATTGTTTCATCACAATTTGAGTAAACATGCAATACAGTCCCTCAAAGATACGTTGGCTGACACTTTAGTCCCTGAAAGATGTAAATGGTAGTTTTAGTCTCTGAAAGATACGGTTGGTGACACTTTAGTCCTTGAAAGATGTAAATGGTAGTTTTAGTCCCTGAAAGATGCACCATTTGGACAATATAGTCCCTCCGTCACCAACCGTTAAATATGACTAACGGTGCAGTTGATTTGGCCGGTTAAACCCTCATGTGGCATGTTAAGTTTGTCTTTCATTAGCCACCTCTACGTTTGAGTTGGCAAATGACCAATGTGTATTGAAATATGCTAGTATAGGTTTTATATTCAAATACATTAAGTCTCTTATAGAAATGTATTTAACTGTAGTTTGTACATACCTAAAAGAGAAAACAATATATAAAAAAATATTTACATAATGTCCTAATAGCTAGTAAACTTCTGAGGTGTGCTTAATATGCTCTGATTAGATGTTGCTCGTTATGCCCATAACCAAGATGTAATCTTCATAATTGCCATACTCAGCTCAATAAAACTTCTACACTCTATAACCACAATCAGCTAACACAATTTGCATAACTGCCACTATCAGCCAAAAGACTACAAACACCAATTGTCCAACAATAAACACCAGAAGAACAACAGAAACAACATAAAAAAAAAACTAAAAGAGCAGAAAAAAGCAAACCTTATTCTCTTCATCTGTATGATGACGGCAAATTGAAATATGCTAGTCTAGGTTTTACACTTAATTTAGCATCATTAAGTGAATTTGCATTTACAGAAAACAGAGGCGCAAAGTCAGGGGAAGAAGAATTTAAGAAAGCTGGTGGAGGAGTAGGTATCGGCAAACTTGAAGGAGTTCTTCTAACTACAACATTCTTCTCCATTTTAGAGGATCACTCTCGATGGGAAGCCACATTCTACTCGTGCATATGAACATCTTTGGTGGAGAAGATGAAATGAACGAAATCAATAACCCTAGAAAGATATATAACCACATTTATTATTTTTAAAATCAATTTGAGAAATTACATAAACATGTAGGACCAATTTGAGAATCACTATATAGATTTGGGACCAATTTGAGGTTTTGACAATAAAGTATAAACCAAAAACGCCTACCTCATTTCCTTCTGCTCCAACTCACTCACACCACTACACCATCGTCTTTTACTCCCTTCTCTCTCTCTCTCTCTCTCTCTCTCTCTCTCTCTCTCTCTCTCTCATCTCTCTGCTTCATCTTTGGACTTTCCAATGGACCAACACAGTGAGCATAATCTCCATCTGTTCGTCGACGACGCCGACTTCTACAACCGCATTCTCCTCGGCTCCCTCTTGCCTCCTTCTTTGTGGGTTTCACTTCCTCACTTCTTCCAGACTTGGCTTCGCAACTACATTGGAGGCGTCCTTCTCTACCTCATTTCTGGATTCTTGTGGTGTTTCTACATTTATTACTTAAAGCGAAACGTCTATCTCCCCAAAGGTTTTCTTTACCCATATCTCCGATTTCCTTCTTTTTTCTTGTTTACGACATTTGATTCTTGTGCCATTTGTCAACAACCCCTCGATGTGAAATTTCCCTTTTCCTGGTTTCTCCTTGCGATTTAGATTTCAAGGGATTTTGTCTGTTTGTGCATAATCTGATTCGTTTGAATGCAGTGCTGTGTGGTGAGAATAATTAGTTGAATAAAAAGCTAATTGTCGACTGCTTAATCTTCAGTTGTTTAGTTTTACTTTATTACATCTGATGCGTTTTTCCCCCTTGAGAATTAGTGTCTTACTTAGTTTTCTCCACCATCCTAATTTTCTTTCCTTATTTTGGATCTGGTTTTCTGATTCCTGTTTTTTTTTTCTTTTTGGAATGTTGGTCTCTTCGATAAGATTCAAGTGATTTGTCTGGTCCTTGGATATTCCAATTTAATCAATTACTGAGACTGGTCCCTGTTCTTTCCTTATTTGTATTAATGTAACTTTATCTTTTTAATTTTAATTGTGATTATGTATCAAATGCTCAGTTTGGCCTGTAATTAGTTAATTAGATGAGACAAATTTCTCATATCCCCAAAATAAGAGACTCTGAGAGCAAGATATGCAAACTTTAACATCCATTTATTGTTTTGTGATTAGAGAATCTAATAGTAAAGACGTAAAAACTGCATCTTACTTTTTTCTTTCATTAAATCCTATGCTATTGTTAATTTTCCATTTAGAACTTCGCAGTTTGAAACCTGTCTTGAAGATTTTCTACCTTTAACTTGGCTTCTTTCTTCATTCCTGTAACTTATTATCTACAATTTGTGGATAACCTGATCCCCTTATTTCTGTATCTGTGACTTCAATCAACTTAGCTTTGTCTTGTCTTGTTAGGACTAGCAAGTGGCAATAGCAGGGAATAATCTGTTTCTGGGATATCAGTTGTTAATTGAATTCGAGTTCTTTTTATCTGTGTTTCATGGATCCTATATGGTTGCTGAGTCAGAATCTACAAAATCTCGTCTAATTAAAACTCGTTTGAGTTTAACTTTGCCATTAATGGCAGATGACCTTATTTTGTTTTTGTGTGTGAGTAGCATTCTGTTTCTTTCTGTGTTTATGATAGGGCTTTTCATAATACTTTCATCTTGACCTTTTTAAATCTTCTATTGCAGATGCAATTCCCTCTCGCAAAGCCATGCTCATGCAAATATATGTTGCAATGAAGGCCATGCCATGGTACAGTTTGCTTCCAACTATTTCTGAGTACGTGACGGAGAATGGCTGGACAAAGTGTTTTCCAAGAGCAAGTGATGTTGGTTTGCTTTCTTATGTTGTGTATATAGCGATTTATATGGTTATAGTGGAGTTTGGTATTTATTGGATGCACCGAGAGTTGCATGACATAAAGCCTCTCTATAAATATCTTCATGCTACCCATCACATCTACAACAAGCAGAACACGCTGTCCCCATTTGCTGGTGAGTATTTGAAATTACTCCGCTCAATATTCATAGTATGTCCAGTTATGTTCTATCCTTTTTGTTTCCCTGATTAGAAGAATGGAGATTGGATTTCATTTAAAAATGAATTGTGGTGTCTGCTGTATGTTAATTATTGTAATCATGCTGACGCAGTAAACCAAGTACTAAACTACTGATGTTAAAATGGAGATTGCTTTTGGGGAGTATTTTCCTGGGTAAACACTGCATATATAATCACTCTTGTCAAATCAGATTTATGCTGAATGGAAATCTGATAGGAGGATGCAAGGGTCAATTCTGTGGGAGATCAAGATTACTCTAGCTTTTTACATTTGAACCTTACATAATGAGTGGCATAGATATATACTTTTTATGTATAGTGAAGGCCAAAGGGAACTGGGCTGGTGGTGAACCTCATGCACTCCTTGATTGGGAGAAGGTTTGGAAGTTCCTTCAAATCGTAGTTAGATTCTCTGATTTTTCCTTTTGTCCATAGTAACCTCATAGTAGCTGGAATATGCTGAACTAAACTAATTTACTAGCTAGATATTCATGCATTTTCTATATATTTTTGTATAATATCTTTAGTTAAATATCACAGAAGTCATATGTTTGATTTATAATTATGGATAAACTTCCAATAAGTTTTAGACAATTCTTACCTTTCCAAATCGTTTAATATATAATAATGCACATATATTTACTTTTGATAATCTTCTAATTTGTTTCTGCTACATCCTCAGTAAGAAACAAAAATAAAAACCCAAAATTGGAAGAGAGTAAATGGAAGTAAATGGAGTAAAAGTAAAGATGCAATGGGAAACACATAGAATCAGAGACAGAGACTGTTCAGAGATAATAATAAAACTGAGTTGAAATGGTCATTGACAATCGAAGCTCCATGAACCTAGTGGTTAAGGGTTTGATCCTTTCGATCCCTTATTCTCTTAATTGAAATTTGAAATCAAGTTTCAGCTTTTATGTGATGGCATGTGTTAAAGATTATAATAAAATTTTTACAGGCCTCCTCTTAAGGTTAAGCTTTAGTTTGAAATGGTCATTTTGTGTCTATATATTCCATTTCATGTGGCTCTTGTATAAACAGGCCCTTGCTTTCTTTTGTTGAGGTGAGGTTTGTTGTCCTTGTCGTCCTTTGTTAGAATTTCCTCACAAGATACCAAGTCTGTTTTTTTTAATTATTATTCTTTTGATCACCAAAGGTTTATAAATAAGAAATTGAGATAGATAGTAGTACTTCTAATGCAATTTGACCAATTAACCTGTTTATCTGATATCAGGTGGTGAAAAATCTCTTACATGCAATGTCTAGAAGAGAATCTTTAATTCTGTAATTAATTACTTATTTTTTAGAATACAAGTTAAACCATCAAAACTCTCTAATTTCAACTTACACTGTATTATTCTTTTCTTTTTTCTTTTGTTAAGAAGTTCATCTTTAGTATATTTTCTTGTTTTGTCACTCAGTTATTGATCTAGAGTCTGAGGTTCCATCAAATAATGGAAAATGGGCTTCTGCAGTAACCTTAAGTACTTATCACCAAATGCACGGCCCTCAATAGTTTCCTAGCGTTTTCTTCTGAGAAGTTACATATATATATATAGAACAAACTTTTTACACCAAGATGCAACTTACTAATGTATATTGCGTGACATAATTTTCCAAGTTTTCGCAGTCTGCATGACCTTAACCACCTCTACTATCAATGATTTTGCATCAGCACTGACTGTTGTGTTCTCTTGCATCCCAGGTTTGGCCTTTCACCCTCTTGATGGCATTCTTCAGGCATTACCACACAGCATTGCTCTTTTCATTGTTCCTACCCATTTTACTGCACATTTAGTGCTAGTATTCATTGAGGGCGTTTGGACTGCAAATATTCACGACTGCATTCACGGCAATTTGTGGCCTGTCATGGGTGCTGGCTACCACACCATTCACCACACGACTTACCGTCACAACTACGGCCATTTCACGATCTGGATGGATTGGATGTTCGGAACCCTTCTTGACCCATTGGATAAGGAAGGGAAGGTCATGTGATTAAAATGGTCATTATGGTTCATCAGTGGTTGTTTCAGCTGGATTTGTTGAAAAGTAGTTCTTTTGCTTGTAAAGGATAAAAATTTTCACCATAATTTTCATGTGGGGTGATCCACGTTAGGAAGACAGGGTTTGGGTTTGGGGGTGTAAGTGAGGGCTTCTCTGAATAATCTGATTAACTTGACTCTGTTTAATCTACGGTTCACGTGGTTAATGATGAAATTCTTCCTCAATTTTGTGTGCGGATTAGTTTGAGATTGTTAAGCATCTTTCCTTATATGTGGTTTTTGAAGTCTAAGGTAAAGGATTAACATACTACATATCCCCTCATCCCAAATCGTTTTTTTTTTTCAATCAAGGGATGCAAATTATTGTTATTTGTTAGAAGTTTTCTTCAATATGGGTTTTGGATTTTGAGATTAAAGAAAAAGCCAGTGTTACTCAAATGTTCTCTGGGATAAGAGTTTGTAAATTTTGATAAGTATCATTTTCTAATAGTAAAAAGTTATAGATTTTAATGTTAAGAAATGATTTTGACCTGGGAAATTTCAGTCACTATTTTAGAAGATCTACTTTACTAGAAAAAGAGTAATGATACCAAATTGGATCATCTATAGTGCATTTCTCTTATAGTGCCCTTATAGTGTATCATTTGAATCATTAGATCAATCTAAGACCTCTTATCATGCCATAGTGTATCATTTGAATCATTAGATCAATCTAAGACCTCTTATCATGCCACATCATCATGTCTTATCTTTTTCTTAAAATGAGTTTTTATTTTTGAATTTCATATTTTTCAAACTTAAACTATTTAAATTTAAAAAATTAATATTTTTTGTACAGTTAAAAAGTAATATTTATTTAAAAAATTTTAAAATTTTTAAAATAAATATTTAATTATTTTTCATTATGTTTTTATTTTAAGTTAGACATTGTTTTTAAAATATTAAAAAAAACTTGTGACAAATTATTAAATAATTTTTTATAAATTAATATTTTTTTACTGTGTAAATGAAAATATTTTTTTTAATTTAAATATTTTTAACTCAAAAATATATTAAGGTTAACAATAATAAAGACATGTTATACAAAAAAAAAAAGAGATATGGTGATGTGTCACAATGAGAGACCTTAGATGTATCTAATGGCTCAAATAATACACTATACAGGCACTTCACCAAGTAAGCACTATAGATGATCCATGTTCGTAATGATACACTAAAACTCAACCGAGGATTTGGGCAAGGCAAAAGCTGTTTTTTTCTCTCAAATTTAATATTAATTTTTAATTTCATTCAACATTTATTGATTGTCAATTTTTTCTTCAAAATTTTATATTTTATTCAATTTTAATCTTTATTCTTATTTTAGTTAACTATTAAGGATAGATTTTATGTGACTAATTATATATAATATAAAATTAATAAAAAATAAATTTTAATTTTAGTTCAGATTAATAAATACGATATTATGATGAAATTTATCAAAAAAATTAATCAAATGATCAAATCCAACTAAATATAAAAATTTGAAGAAACAAACATTAAAAACAAAAATCAAAATTAATATAAAATTTGAAGATGTACCTTTCCAATTGAAGTGAACATCATTGTACTGTGCGAAAACGTGGCTTTTGTTGCTTTGCATGCCCCGCCACCTCATAAAGAATCTTCAACTATGACAGGATAAGGACTTTAGTTTGGTGCACACATTTTATTTTTAAAAAATTCTGATATATACTTTTATATAAGATGATACATAATTTTTAAAACTTTTCTTTATTTTTTCTATTGATTGATCATGCAAAAAATTTGCTATAAATTTTATTTTCAACGATGAACTTGATACTAATATATAAAAGAAATTTTATATAAATTTGATTTTTTTAAGTTTTGAAATTATTTAAAAAATTAAGCTTGATATATACAAAACTAATTATCATATCTATGTTATTTCAAATAATATATTTCCATGTTAGATAAGAGAGTTGGACACATGGCCACACACAAGTGGCAACAAACTATCTCTTTAATTTAGACTTGTGGGTAGTGCTCACTAAAATACAAGTTAGACTTTTAGAGATAATAAGAGTTAATTATTACTTCGAACGTATTTTGAAGATGTTAAACTTGATTGTTAATCACCTTAATTTTGATGGTCAAAGTATCTCCAAACTTACATCTTAAGTTCAGAGATGTGACTTTGAGCCTTGAAATCGATATTGTTGAAAAAGTTTTAACTATTCACTCCTAGTCCGAATAAAATTAATCTTTGCTTGAATCGTTATACGGATAGATGAGAAAAACTCATGGTTATAAAAAAAAAGTGACTCCAAACTGACTATAAAAAATCCTAACCCTTACACAAAAAGGCACAACAATTATTACACAATAAACAATTCAAAAAATTATAATCAATTTAAGACTACTATAGATATAAATAGTCTCTACAATCAAAAAGTGAAATCTACTATTCTCGTCATGTAGAATACTAATATTTGTACGATTTTCTAACCATGATTCATAATTTTCATCAAATATGATTCAATTTTCACTGAGATAAATGTTTAAAATGAAGTTTGGGTTTATAATAATATAAAATTTGTAAACTACATACCTCATATCTGATACAAAAACTTGATTGAAATCAATTTTGATAATGCAATAAATATTGACAATAAATTTATGGAAACAAGATGAGATATCACTACTCGATTTAAGAACTAAGAACCTTCCCTTTCTTTTTTCTTAGACATTTATTCATGAAACACTACAATGACCCTTCACTAAATAAAGAAGGAAAATTGCTTTTTATACATCAGTCCCCCAAAACATCATATCACAAATATTTTTATCATACATGTTCATGCTGTCTGACTGGTCTTCAATTTGAATCAAGCATATATAGAGCTAAATATTCCATAGGTTCCCTTGGAGAAGAATGTAGGTAAGACTTTGGTGGAAATGACAATGACTCAATGTCTCCTTCTAACATTTCCACTACTCTATTCATTGAAGGCCTATCTGTTGGATTTGTCTGAATACACCATAAACTAACCAATGTCATCTTTCTTACCACCTCTTTTTCCTCTTCATTCATGGACACATTTCTTGTGACAACATCATTTGAGTACTCTAGCTCCTTATAAATCCAATCTGGAAAATACATTTCACTACTATGTGACCCTCCACTTTCATAGTTCTTCCTTGCTCCAATCATCTCAAGCACCAACATGCCATAGCTATAAACATCAGATTTGTATGAAACTCCACCATATGTTCTACTAAACACTTCTGGTGCAATATATCCTATAGTCCCTCTTGTGCCTAATATGGATACAATACTCTCCTTCTTTTGGCAAATTTTGGCAAGCCCAAAATCAGATATTTTTGGACAAAATTCTTCATCTAACAGAATGTTCTGTGGTTTGATGTCGAGATGCAAAATTCTTGTGTTACAGCCTCGATGCAAGTACTCTAATCCTCGAGCTATACCAATTGAAATTTGGTACATTTTCAACCATTCCAAGCTACAAATTGCAGTTGATGAATTTGGTTTAAAGATGAATTTATCCAATGATCCATTGGGCATGAACTCATAAATCAATGCTCTTTTGTTCTTCTCATAACAAAATCCCAATAAGGAGACTATGTTTACGTGTGATGTTCTGCTAATACTTGCAACTTCATTGATGAATTCTTCTCCAGTCCCTTTGGTCTCACTTATTACTTTGATTGCTACAACACGAGCATCAGGCATAATTGCTTTGTACACAATTCCATAACCCCCTTGACCTATTTTTGTTGTGAATGACTTTGTCATTCTTTTCACTTCTAAATAAGTGTATCTCCTTGGCGCTAAAGTACCATAAGTTTCCATGAATGTCTTAATCTGGTGATCGTTGAATTTTCCTTTTGGCATAGAAACTTTTGTTTGTCTTGATTTGAAAAATCTATGACGATTACAAAAGATCACAATCAGGATTATTGTGACAATTGCAACACAACCGACAGATGCACCTATAATAGTGAGAAACGAGACTAGTTAATGGAATACAAATTTAGAAGATTTAATTGTAGAATAAGCTCACATTTTAGTCTCTAAATTACATGAGTGTTATCATTTTAGTCTCTAAATTATATGAGCCTTGTCATTATAGTCCTTGATGTTTTGGAATATTGGATTTAGTCCCTGAAAATTCAGGATTCTTTACAAGTTATTTTCTCTATGGTATGGACACTCTAACAATGTACAACTCAGTCTCTGGAAGGACAAAATTGCAACTAATCATAAATTTTCATGACTAAATCAATTTTTTTTAAAAAATGAAGGAGTAAAATAACAACGCTGATATAATCCAATGGGAAGGACATTGTGGCATGAAACACAGTATTTGAATTACCTATTGCATGTCATCAAAAAGTAATTACCTATTGCAATGATAAGCTTTTGACCTTTAGAAGATGGTCCAGAAACTGAGAGTTTTGGTGTGACACCTGTAAAGCAAAATAATTGTCAGCAATATATATTGAAAAAAGGCCAAAGTCTCAAATTGGTCCCTTATCTTTCATTTGTTTCAGATTGGTCCAATATATTTCCACGATATTTCAAATTGGTCCAAAAAATAATAAGAGAGGTGATTTGACTTTATTTGTTAGCGATCTTAACTTGAAAGAGAAAGAAGTCTTAAAGAGTTAGCACATAACTTTAAATTCGTCGTATTCGGACTTCAAACGAGAGATATATCACCAATTTCACTTGTTTGACCGTGAAACGAGTTACCCACGTTTAGTACTCGATTTGACCTCGTTCGTTGATAGTCTTAAAGTACTCGTCAAAAGAAAATCGTAGCTTTGAATTTGTCATATTTGAGTTTGAAATAAGAGATATGAGCACATTAAATATTTTTGGGAAAGATTTAAAATATCATGGAAACATGTAAGACCAATCTGAAACAAATGAAAGATAAAGAACCAATTTGAAATCCACCCCATACATAAGGGACCAATTTGAGACTTTGGCCATTGGAAAAAAGATGCATAATCCATGGAATGCCATAAAAGAAAGATGAAATTAAACATACCTGATGAACATGGTCCATTGTTGCAGAAACATGTGAATTTGGACTCACTATACCCACACTTCCCACCTGAGTTTATACAATTCTGGCACTCCCCAATATGCACATCACTCCATTGCAATCCAAATCCATTATCTATTGCATCCTGAAGCGAAATCTGATTCAAGAATAGCTGCGTAGTATAGGATTGAAAAATAGGCATAATAACAACCTCGCAGACTCCTTCAAGATTGGAACTTGAAGATTCGTTACCAAAGTAGATACTTAATCTTGAGTAAGTTTGGCAAGTTGAACTCACAAAGTGGCCTGATGGATGGAAAGTATCAGGGCAATTATAGAGCAGAGCCAGATTTAGAAGATCACTCTCGTAATTGAAGGAACTGCCTTCAATTGTGTTGTTGGTTATATCAGTTGGACATACAGTGTTGGAATAATCATCCCTAGCCACTGTGAGAGTTTGTTGATTGAAATTGAAATCCAGAATCCGATAAGTGATAGAGTTGAGTATTAACATTGTGATATTGCCTTCACAATTGAGGTGGAAATCTGGGAGACCGCAATAATCTGCTCTGTTGAATCCCCAGAAAGGGAAGCTCACGTTACTGATGAGTCCACAGTTGAAACTATTACTACAGTTTGTGTATTGGGTATCAAAATCTGCAGAAACAGAGGAGGGAAAGAGGGTTGAGATGATGAAAACAGAGACCCAAAGAAGATGAAGAGGATGATGATTCATTGTGGATGAATATGATCAATGATCATGTGCACTACATACACTCATTTTCTTACTTTTTTCATATTTAATATTCATTCGTCAGTTTTGAACAAGTCCATTTTAGTTTCAACGCCCTACTATGCAATAATTCAGTGTAAGTGACAAATTTGACATTAGAAATTGGATTTTTATAAAAATTTGACTTCAGCTTACGTAGTTTTGGATTTTGTTTAATGTTGATGTCCCAATTCCCAACATAGGAGAGGCTGGCAAAACGTGTCTATATAATTAACTATGAACCTGTACAATATATATGGTCAAAGAGCAAATTTGGCCCCATATCTTTTGCTAAGTTCTCACTTTGGTCTTGTATCTTTTTTTTGTATTACATTTGGTCTCATATCTTTGTAAAAGGTCTCAATTTCGTCTCATATCTATTAATTAGGTTGCAGAATTAGTCTCATATGGCCATATCTTTACAAAAGGATCAATCGTTAATTGATCCTTTTACAAAGATATGTGACCATTTCTGCATTTGATACAAAGATATATGACCAATTCTATAATGGACGCAAAGATATAGGACTAAATCTGCTACAAAAGAAATATATGAGACCAAATTGGGACCTGACCTAAAGATATGTGACCAAGAATGTAACAAAAAAGATATAGGACCAAATTGAGAATTGAGCAAAAAATATAAGACCAAATTTACATTTTGCTCTAAATATATATTTTCAGTGAGTATTATATTATTTTTTTTGGCCTGTGAGAATTATACTTGTTTATTTTTTTTTTTGCCTATGGACAAACCACCTCATGTGAGTGTTAGTCCTTATTCCTATATATCCTATTTAAATACTCACTCGGTGTTTATTCACTTATTGCTATAACAGTCCAATAATGAAAACGATTGCTTTGTTATATGGACCGGTGGTTTGTACTATTTGTTTTGATGGTTTATAAAATTGATTATTTAGGCCAAACAAAGAAACTTTCCAAGCGTCAATACTTCGAATATATGTATATATATATAAGAAAAGAAATTCATCAAAAAATAGACTGAAATAGAAAGATATTAGTTGGAATTTATCTGCTCTCAATGATGTGTCAAGAATTTTTGAAGAATGACTTGATACATGTTTCCAACATTTTCTAGAATACTTGTTACTTAATTTTAACATTAACGATAACGTAAATTTGATAATTAGTCTTCTCTACATGGGTGCTTTTAAAAGAAAAACATTTACAAATATATTTTAAAAATACCACTAAATTCAAAATATTTTACTTTTGTCTAAAAAAATAGAATATTTTACTGGTACCTCTCAAATAAAAGTTTTCCAATATTGTAAACAAAATGCTCGTGTAGATTTGAAGTGCATTATAAAAGTATGGGTAACGCTAACAAGTACCTTTAGGACATTTGTTAAGGTGTATTAATTGCACTCTAAAAAAAGAATTTCTATTTTAAAAATGTAAATTTAACTTAAAATTTTAAAGAAGCAATAACTCTTTGTCCCTTTACATGAAAATTCCGAGATAAATTATAAATTAAATTCTGAAGTGCATTATTACTTCTTTAAAATTTTAAGGCAAATTTATATTTTTAAAATAAAAATTTTATTTTTAAAGTGTAATTAATACATTTTAACAAGTATTCCAAATGCACTTATTAGCATTACCTGAAAGGCCGAAAGTATTGAAGTGCATTATAAAAGTTCTCATCTAATCAAGGCTTTTTTCAACTTTCAACTCTCCCTTTCTCTAGTTGTGAAAAAAAAAAAAACGCTATCCCTTTCTCTACATAAGTACATATAAAATTAAAATATTATATCATGCCACCCTGCATCAACCAACAACTAATTCAGGCAGAATTGAAAAAAAAAAAATTCAGCAACTTACATATTTAGCACTATCAAAACGGAATGTTAATCAAGTACACTTGCAATATATGATGGCTTCTCCGAAAGAACGCTCCAAGAATCTCACTGAAGAGGAGGAAGATCTACTGAACCGAAACAAGAAAAAGATCAAGGACACCGGCGATGGCTTCTCCGGCCAAACGTCCGGCCCCATTTCGTACGCCGACCTTGAAACCCTCAGAGATTTGAGTCCGACGAACGCCTGTGCTCCTGATTCTTTCCGGAACGCAGTCTTATCGAGAGGCGAGGATAATATTCATATCTTAAATGTCAGCGAGACCACTCCAGCAGACCTTGCGTCGGATCTGCCTGAGATGAACCGGAATGACCCTGACCAGAACTTACCGCAAGCGGATCTTCAGGATTCGTCATCTTTCGTCAAAGATCCCGAAGGAGATGAAGCGTGCTTGCTAGTCACAATACCAAAGAATGAACGTGACAGAATGGCGAAGCCTCTCTCCAGAACATTAATCATTAAATTGCTGGGGCTAAGTATAGGATTTAATTTTCTTGAGAAAAAAATTAAAGATTTGTGGGCTCCTAAAGGTGATATCGAAATTATTGACCTTCCTGGTGATTATTTCCTTGTTAAATTCATCTGTGAAGAGGATTATAACTTTGCATTATGTGAGGGTCCTTGGATTATCTTAGATCATTACCTAACAGTTCGCAAATGGTTTTCTGGTTTTGATCCCGAAACGGACAAAATTAATACTATCTCTGCCTGGATTAGATTCCCAAAACTTCCTTTTGATTTATTTGATTACAGGTTTCTCACTAGTTTTGGCAACAATATTGGCAAAACTATCAAAATTGATACCACTACTACTAGACAAGCTAGAGGAAAATTTGCTAGAATATGTGTTGAAATTGATTTATCCAAACCTCTAATCTCTAAATACAAACTGGATGGAAAAAAATATTTTATTGAATATGAAAGTATTCACTTGATTTGTTTTGAATGTGGAAAGTATGGTCATGTGTCTGAGAAATGCCCCTGCAATCCCATTAACATTGAGATGGTTTCTAATTCCCAAGTGCAGGATAATGAAGGTGATGCTGATGCAAAATTTGGGCCTTGGATGGTTGTGAAAAAAACCAGAAGAACTAGGAAAAATAAACCAACAGGAAATACAAGTGGGGAAAAACAGGACAAAACTTCGCCCTCTAAGCAAAACAAAGAGAAGGAGATTCTCAGAGAACCAAATGTTATTTCTAGATTCAAAGCTCTGGAAGGGATTGTGGATGAGGATATTGATATGGCAAAAAATGTCAATTCTGATGATGATATGGATGAATCTGAAAGTGAGGAGGACCACTTAAATAAAGATGAAAGCCTTCCCATAACAGAGCCAATTACTGGGACAAGGAAAAAAAATGATTTCTACAAATATGCTTCCAGCATGTATGGGAGGCGTGGAGGCGCTTCCTTTAATCCATCAAGAAGGCCCACTCCAAGTCCTACTGAAATTGACAAGAATGATAACACTTTGGGCCTTATTAGCAATTACCAATTGGAGATTCCTTCCTCTTCCAATTCCCAAACTATAAAGTCTCATAATGTTCCTGCCAACCCAAATAGCCCAACTCTTAAGAATGGGCCCCCTCCTAAACCACCTGACCCCTCTACCCATTCTGACGTTGGAGGTAGCTCTAATATATATGCTTCTTTTGAGCCCAAAGACAAGTTGGCACAGGATTGGTCTAATGATGATGTGGTGATGGGGGATGCCTCTGGGCAACCCCAAAATGCTTAATTTCACTTTCTCTGTTTCCTTTGTCATGATTTGTTTTATTTGGAATTGCCGAGGGGCTGGTAACCCCAATTTCCTTAGTCATATGATGAATTATGTTTTTGTTTACAAACCTTCTTGTGTTGCTTTACTTGAGACTAAATGTGATAGTAGTAAAGCTGAACAGATTTTCAAAAAATTGGGTATGAAAAATTATGTTTGTCAAGATGGTATTGGTAGGGGAGGGGGCATTTGGTTTGCTTGGAACCCTGACCTGATTAATATCATTAATACAGATACTCATCCACACTATATAAATTTACACATTGAAACTAACAACATTCTTTGGTGGTTTACTATTGTGTATGCTAGTCCACATCAAGACGCCCGTGATGGATTTTGGAGTGATTTATCCCTGATTGCTCCTCAGCCTGAGACCCCTTGGGCCCTTGCAGGAGACTTTAATGAAATCATTGATGCTACTGAGAAAATTGGCGGAGCCCCCTACAATCCCAACCGTGGTCGTGCCTTTAAGGATTGGATTTTCAACCATAGCTTGATCAATGTTTATGCCGATGGCCCCAAATTCACATGGTTTGGTCCTAAATTACAACAATATGAGAGGATTATGGAGCGGCTTGATAGGGTAATTTGTAATGAGTCTTGGAGAACTACCTTTCATGAAGCGACTGTAAGTGTAATCTCTAGGATTTATTCTGATCACCATCCCCTCCTTTTATTTCTGCATAAGAAAAACAATGATATTAGGAATAGGCCCTTCCGATTTGAAGAAGCTTGGTTTACTCATAATAACTTTGCTAGCTTTGTAAAGGATAATTGGAATAATAATATTGATTGGCAAAATAACATGAATGATTTCACTCATCGGATAAAAGATTGGAATAATGAGGTCTTTGGGCATATTGGTAAGAAAAAGAGGACTATCCTAAATAGGCTAAGAGGAATACAAAGGGCTCCTAATTATCCTAGAAACATTTTTCTTCAAAATCTTGAGAGTAACTTGTAAAAAGAATTATCCTATATTCTCTCCCAAGAGGAGATCCTCTGGAAACAAAAATCTAGATGCCAATGGCTAACTGAAGAGACAAAAATACTAGGTATTTTCACACTAAAACAATCATTAGGAGAAGGAAAAATAGAATTAATATGCTTAAGGACAGCAATGGTGATTGGACTGATGATGTGGAATATATTAAAAATAATGCCATTAACTACTTTACTAACCTATTTCATGAAGACATTCCTAGCAGGCCGGTGATTCTCTCTTCTGTGGGTTTTAATCATCTTTGTGGCGAGGAAATGTCTACCCTGGACACTGTCCCTTCCATCCTTGAACTCAAGAAAGCTCTCTTCTCTATGGGGGGTTCTAAGGCGCCTGGTGATGATGGTTTTCTGGCTATTTTCTTCCAAAAGAATTGGGATGTGGTTTGCCATAGTATGTATGATGTTGTTTGCCAAGCTTTTAATGGTGTTTTAAATCTGGAAAACATTAACAAGACTCTTATGATCCTCATACCAAAAATTGACCACCCAGAATTAATCACCCAATTTCGTCCTATCTCTCTCTGCAATGTTATTTATAAATGTATTTCTAAAATTGTGGTGAACAGACTTAAAATTCACCTCCCTGATTGGATATCCCCCTTTCAGGCTAGTTTTGTCCCCGGGCGCAATATTCAGGACAATATTATTATTGCCCAAGAAATGCTTCATAGCATGAGGAAGATGAATGGTAAGAAATACTACATGGCCATAAAAATTGACTTAGAGAAAGCTTATGACAGGATTAGTTGGGATGCTATTAAAAATGTGTTATCTGAGATTAACTTCCCCCCTAAGATAAAAAATCTTATTCTGAACTGTATCTCTTCAACTTCTTTCAATATCATTTTTAATGGCAACAAAACTAATCCTTTCAAGCCGACAAGGGGAATCAGACAAGGTGACCCCCTGTCCCCCTATCTCTTTGTTCTTTGTCTTGAAAAATTAACTCATCTCATTAATGATAAGATTGACTCCGGTGAGTGGGTCACCCTCAGGGCAGGCAGAAACGGTCCTCTCATTTCTCATCTTTTATTTGCTGATGATATTCTCTTGTTTGGTGAAGCTTCTATAAATCAGATGCATTGTATAATGGACTGTCTTAACACTTTTTGTGAGGCCTCTGGCCAAAGAATTAATGTGGATAAAACTAAGTTATTTTTCTCTAAGAAAACCCCTGAACATGTAAGAACTGAGATTATTACATTGTCTGGATTTTCTGAAACAGACAACTTGGGTAACTATCTTGGTATGCCACTTTTACATGGTAGACAGGTCAAACGGGATTTTGCTAAGGTTTTAGATAGAGTCAAATCTAAACTTTCAGGGTGGAAAGCTAACTGTCTCTCTATGGCTGGTCGTATTACACTGGCTAAGTCTGTTATGTCTTCCATTCCCTATTATGCCATGCAATCTACCCGAGTTCCCAAAAGTGTTTGTGATGAAATAGAGAGACTTCGACGGAATTTCATTTGGGGTCATCCTGAGGGCGGTAGGCGTTTGCACACTTTAAATTGGGATGTCCTTTATAGGGAAAAGAATAGTGGTGGGTTGGGTATAAAAAGATTGGCTTCTATGAATGATGCATTCCTTATGAAAATTGGTTGGCAATTGATTGCTAGTCCTGAGAACCTTTGTAGTCAGGTTCTCATTGGAAAATACGGAAGAGGAAAAGACCTTAGGAGGGATATTGAGTTTAAAGATGGTGACTCTCTACTTTGGAAGGAAGTCTCCAAATTATGGGTTGACATTGAAAAGAATTTAAAGTGGTGTGTGGGTAATGGGAGAGAGACTCTTTTCTGGCTTGACAACTGGGGGATACAGGAGCTCCCCCTCATCAACTACATTAATGTTTCCTTGCCTATGTCTAAGGTCAATGATTATGTTAGCAATCTAACAAACAGCAATGGCACTTGGAATGTAAGTTACTTGAAAAATATTCTTCCAGATGATCTCTTTATTAATCTAAACTCTGAAATTCCCCCTCATAACATTGATATTCCTGACAAGGCTGTTTGGGGTTTGCAGAATAATGGTTTGTTTACTGTTAAAAGTGCCTATTTATCTAAGATTAACAACATGCCTATAAATCCTATCTTTAAGACTATTTGGAGCATGCAGGTTCCTGAACGTGTCAAAGTCCTTATTTGGCTACTAGTTCACAACAGAGTTCCAACCAGGGAGTTATGTAATACCTGGTTTGGTGGCTATGCTTGGTGTGAGCACTGCCCGTCAATGGTTGAAACTTCTATTCATATTTTCAGGGACTGCCCCATTGCTTCTGAAGTCTGGAATCATTTTGTTGATCAACACAACCTACAAAATTTTAATAACCTTGATATCAACAACTGGGTTCAGGCTAATTTAAGTAATTCTTTTTCATCTAACAGTACCTTTGCTTGGAACAGGTTATGGGCTGTCGGTATTTGGCAGCTTTGGTGTTGGAGAAATGCAAGAGTGCATAATAGGGATTTCAGACGTCCTCATAGACCTGCTGAAATCATTGAGCAACTTCTCATTAATTTTGATAAGGGGCAGAGAATATTGGCTTCCCAGAATTCGAAAACTACTCAAATTAATCGTGTTATTACCTGGAAATTCCCTACTGAGGGGTGGGTAAAAGCCAATGGTGATGGCTCTCTTAATCCGTCTTCCCGGTGTGCAGGTTGTGGCGGATTGCTGCGCAATGATCAGGGCAACTGGATCATCGGCTTCAGCAGGTTCCTGGGTCAGGTGTCCGTGATTAAAGCCGAAGCTTGGGCTCTGCTTGAAGCTGCCAGAATTGCTGCTGCGAAGAACTACGTCAATCTCGAGCTGGAGAGTGACTCCCTGATTGTGGTGAACGCCATCTCGGAGTCGATCAACTGTCCCAGCGAGATCATTGGTATTGTTCGGGAGATTAAGAGCGTGCTTCAGAGTTTCAGAAATTGGAAAGTCAGCCATACCTGGAGAGAAGGAAATTCGTGCGCGGACCTGTTGGCTGGCCTGGGTAGTGCTCAGCGCTCGGCGGATGTCGTTATCTGGACTGAACCTCCGTCGTCGTTGCGTTCTCTGCTGCTGAGGGACTGTATGGGTCTAGGGCTTGAAAGGGGTGTGACTTGATTCCGTGTTGATCGACTTTGCCCCCCTTTCGTCCTTTTTGTGTGTTTTTTTTTGTTTTCCGTTTTTTTTCTTCTGTTTTGTTGCTGGGCTTTGTCCCGTCGGCCTTTAAGGCCCCATCTCACCAAAAAAAAAAAAAAAAAAAANTTGATTGCCTTATTAGACACATATTGGAAAACAAAAAAAAATTGAATTTGATGATTAATAAGGGTAAGATGGTAAAACTATAAAAGTAAAACAAACAACAAAAATTAACTCAGTTGGTAAGGAGTCATAACTCACAAGATTGTGAGTTCAATTTCCGTTGCTAGTATTAATATTGATAGACAATCTGTAAGTACCTTTGTAAACGCTTATAGAGTCAGGAGGTATGCCCTGACTTTGGCGAGTCCGGCCCCAACCCACCTATATTTTTTTCATCATAAAAAAATATACATATAGTATGAGCAAAGCAAGATAGAAGGTACTAGTTAATTTTCTCATGAAAGTACTAGTTAATTAGAAGGATGGGCCCAAAGGCCTAAGCCCATATTGTCCTTTGTGGAAGATGGGCCATGGATCCATTAATTGACTTGTTGGCTTGAAGCCCGGCGTGCCAATCGATGCCATCCCCATCATAAGGCCCACACGGCTGTCCAGGTGTGACATTCATCATGTACAACTAAGGCTCCGTTTGCTACACATGAAATGAGTTTTACATTGTAAAATTACACGAATTTCGAGACTTTTATGTGTTTGGTATGGTAATTTAAGCTATGTAGAGTGGATTACAATGTAAAGGATTTTACATTACATAGGCCATTTTTCTTTACTTCACATTTCTGATGTAATCCAAGTCTACCTAGGGAATTATGGTAGATTTCCTAATTTGCCCCTCTCACTCTCATCCCATTTTCTCCCCCTAAGGTGGCCGGCGACAGCGGCGGCGGTTGACGGCGGCGCCGGCCACCGTGGACGGCGGCGGTTTTGTGGTGGTTGTGGGAAGGGCATTTTTGTCATTTTTTTCTATATCTATTTTACTTTCCCTCCCCTACCTTTTTATACCAAACACTTTCAATCTTTACCTACTTTACATTCCCTCAACTAGTTTTCCTTTCCCTCACAATTTTTCCCTTGTAAAACCCTTTCCTTTACATACCCAAAAGGATACCAAACGGACCCTAAATTTGAGATATTTGTAATTTGTAAAGGAAGGAGGAAGAAGAGAGATTAAAAGTTAATCTATCATTCTCTTCCCCTCCGATCTTCAAGTTTCCAAATAAAGGAAAGATGTTCCAAACCTTTCCCTTCCCCCTCCATTCTCCTCCTTAATCTCCAACACACCCCTTCCTACCTCATTAATAACTATCCCACCTCACTCTCTTGAAAACTCCCAATCAAGCCCTAGGAGGGGGAGGGAGGGGAAGAGATTAGAGGGGAAGAGGAGGGAAGCTCTCCCATTTATTTGGAGAAGTAGCTCCTCCTCCAAAATACCTCAATTTTAGGTATTTGTAATTTGTGAAGGAAGAATGAGGAAGATGGATTAAAACTTAATCCCTCGATCTCTTCCCCTCCAATCTCAAATCTCTCCCCTCACCTTCCTTTCTCCCTCAATATTCCCAATCCAAACAAAACCTAAAGTGATCTATCAATAATTTTTTTTTTGCAAGATAAGACATGGAGAAGTGTTCGACATAGAATGTAATTACTCAACTATCATTACACTACGAAATATGTGTTTAAAGACTTCTCTCTTAATTACTTGCATCCAATCTAACATAACGACCTAAATTCAGAAAAAGAAACCCAATGTGGGACACAATTCTATTGGTTCTTGATATGGATTTTTTTTTTCTTTTTGTTAAACCATGAGTTTTTCCAGTATTTCAATAATAATCTAGACAAAGACTAATCTCATCCGGATCAAGAGTTGATATGTCTGTTGGACAATTAATGCAAATGCAAAGGTGGTGATCACAACAGAAATTACATAGGATTTTGCTAGTGCTTGATATGGACATCAGATTGAGAATGGAAGGAACAAACAAAGTGCTAGATTTATATTAGTGGAAAAAATCTAAATCATATGTATGATTAAAGTGTTAATTGAACTAGCTGAAAAGAGAAATGCGGGAAAAAGAAGCAGGAAAGTGACAACTTACCGAGCCTACAAACACACCACCATTCTTCCACATATAGACAGGGAAATGTTTATTTATTAAAATATAAATTAATATTAAAATGATGATATTGGTTGATATAATATTATTAAGAAGATAAGACGATTGGTAGTTGAGTTGGTCTCGTAGATTTGGCCGGAAAGATTTCAGTTCCTCAAAACTCAACTCAAGAACCGAAACCCAAAAACATAATTATAATCCAAGCAAGTATTAAAAATACAGTGCGAAACTTACTAACCCAGACGCCATCGCTAATATTTTAAATCTTGCTAGCGTTTCTACTCCACCAAGATTGATCTCCAAAAGTCGATCTCCTCATCACGAACTTCACCAAACGGTGAGACTCTATCTACTAGAGATAGAACCATGTTTCCACGACTGATCGTGGAAGAAGAACTCAAAGAGAAAGAAATATAACTATATGGATTCTCTCAATATGAGAGTCCCTTTCAAACGCATGGACTAGCTAGCAACTTGAATGATGCGGAAACACTCCTATTTATAGGAGAATGGGAGAGTTCCCATTTATTAACTATCCGATGTGGGACTTAATTTAAATAGCCCATATTTTAATGGGTCAACCCATAACCCAATTGGACTCTCACATGAACGGATATTTAGTCCACAAAATCCAACATGGCCTTTACGCCGAATGGGCTAAAGTTTAAAGTGACCTATCACATAATGATACTATTGTACCCATAAGTGAAACAAGACCATATCCAATTAGATAATGCTTCAATGAAAAAATTGGTAATTTAATATACATAATTACATACATTGTATTTAAAATTAATGCTTGTGATTAGTGATAATCTATAATTTAGAATTATTTGATAAAAATAATCCAATACAAAAGTAGAAAATGGAAGAGAGAGAGAGAGAATTAAGTGGTGGAGAGAGATGAAGCGAGAGAGAAAGATGGAGCTTAGAGGCAAAAGGGAGAGAGACACGAGAGCAGCCGAGAGGGGGGAAGAATAAATTATTTTAATTGCCATTAAGGAGAGAGGTCGATGACAAATAAGAGGGACACCTCACATTTAACGCCATGATTATTTTGGAACATAGTGCAAACTTACTAGATCAAAGTGTAACAAATGAAACAATTTAGACTAAAATAAAAATTGACCCATTTATATAGAACCAAAATAACTATTTAACTTTTATATATAAACCCAAGTTTGATCATGTTTACCTTTCTAAATTCATCGACATCTTCATTGTGTTTGAGTGATCCTCAAATTTGGATCAAGCATAGAGCTAGAATAAGTTTCATCTGAAAATTCCACGGCTGCTCTTGGAGGAGAACGCAGGTAAGGCTTTGGTGGAAATGGCAATGACTCAATGCTTCCTTCTAACATTTCCACTACTCTATTCATTGAAGGCCTATCTGTTGGATTTGTTTGAATGCACCATAAACTAACCAATGTCATCTTTCTTACCACCTCTTTTTCCTCTTCATTCATTGACACATTTCCTGTGACAACATCAATTGAGTGCTCTAGCTCCTTATAAATCCAATCTGGAAAATACATTTCACTACTATGTGACCCTCCACTTTCATAATTCTTCCTTGCTCCAATCATCTCAAGCACCAACATGCCATAGCTATAAACATCAGACTTGTATGAAACTCCACCATATGTTCTACTAAACACTTCTGGTGCAATGTACCCTATAGTCCCTCTTGTGCCTAATATGGATACAATACTCTCCTTCTTCTGACATATTTTTGCAAGCCCAAAATCAGATATTTTTGGACAAAATTCTTCATCTAACAGAATGTTCTGTGGTTTGATGTCGAGATGCAAGATTCTTGTGTTACATCCTCGATGCAAGTACTCTAATCCTCGAGCTATACCAATTGCAATTTGGTACATTTTCACCCATTCCAAGCTACAAATTGCAGTTGAAGAATTCGGTTTGAAGATGAATTTATCCAATGATCCGTTGGGCATGAATTCATAGATCAATGCTCTTTTGTTCTTCTCATAACAAAATCCCAATAATGAGACTATGTTTATGTGTGATGTTCTGCTAATGCTTGCAACTTCATTGATAAATTCTTCTCCATTACCTTTGGTCTCACTTATTACTTTGACTGCCACAATACGAGCATCAGGCATAATTGCTTTGTACACAATGCCATAACCCCCTTCACCAATTTTTGTTGTGAATGACTTTGTCATTCTTTTCACTTCTGAATAATTGTACCTCCTTGGCGCTAAAGTGCCATAACTTTTCATGATTGTTTCAATCTTATGATCATTGATTCTTCCTCTTGTCTTAGGAAACTTCATTTGTCTTGATTTGAAAAATCTTTGACGATTACAAACAATCACAATCGAGATTGTTATAACGATTGCGACAACACCAGCAGATGCACCTGTAATAATGAGGAAAGGGACTAATTATTGGAATACAAATTTTGAAGATTTGATCATAGAATATTCTAGCAATGTACACCTCAATCCCTAAAAAGACTAATTTGCAACGAGTAATGGATTTTTAGCGACTAAATCAAACATTTTGAAAATTCAGAAATTAAATCACCAACTGCTAAATTAATAGTTTATTCTTTTAATTGTAAGAAGGATTAGTATAGAACTTGTGTTTGGTTGTGGCCTAAAACTCAAAGTATTTAAATTACCTATTGCAATGATAAGCGTTCCACCTTTAGATGATTGTCCTGCAAATATAAGTTTTGGTGTGAGTAGAGAAAATTAATTGTGAGGAATAGATATTGACAAAGGATCCATGGAATGACATTAGAGAAAGATGAAATCAATTACATACCTAATGAACATGGTCCTTTCTTGCAGAAACATGTGAATTTGGATTCACTATACCCACACTCCCCACCTAATTTGTGGACACAACTCTGGCAGTCGTCATTATGCACATCACTCCATTGCAATTCAAATCCATTATCTATTGCGTTCTGAAGCGAAATTTGATTTAAGAATAACTCTGAACTATAGGTTTCAAAAATAGGCATAATAACTACGTCACAAACTCCTCCAAGATTGGCACTTGAGGATTCGTTACCGTAGTAGACAACTTGAGTGTTCCAATTTTGGCAGCTTGTACTCTCAAAGAGACCAGATGGGTTGAAAGTATTGATGCAATTATAGAGCAGACCCAAATATAGAAGCTCACTATGGTAATTGAAGGAAGCTCCATCAAAGCTATTGTTTTTCATTTGAGTTGGGCAGATAGTGTTCCAATAATCATCCCTAGCCACTGTGAGAGTCTGTTGATTGAAATTGAAATCCACAATCCGATAAGTGACAGAATTGACTATTAACTTTGTGACATTGTTTTCACAATCGAGCTGGAAATCAGGGAGACCACAATAATCTGCTCTGTTATATCCCCAGAAAGGGAAGCCGACGTTACTGACGTTTCCACAGCTGAAACTATTGCTACAGTTAGTGTATTGCTCATCTAAATCTGCAAAAACAAAAAAGGGGAAAAGAGTTGAGATGATGAAAACGGAGACCCCAAGAAGATGAAGAAGAAGAGGATGAGGATTCATTGTGGGAGATGAAGACACAGAACAAACAGTGGATGACTATGATCAATGATCATGTGCACTACATAGTACATACATTGATACACATAGTTTCTTACTCTTTTCATATTCAATATTCATTCATCAGTTTTGAACAAGACCATTTTATTTTCAACGCGGTAGCTAGCTTGGAATTTATGAAAATTTGACTTGTGTCTACCCAATTTTGTATTTTAATGTGGGGTTGATTGGGAGGATAGTTTGGGAGTGGTGTGGTGTGGGGTGGTTTAAAGCTATATAAATTGTGAGTTTAATCCGTGAGTGGGATGGGGTGGGTTACGATGGTTTGCAAACCATTCTAAATCACAATGTTTATTTTTTCAAACCCTCCAAATTGGGTGGGGTTGGGATAGTTTGGAATTGTAATACTTTTTATTTCTCTCCTTTTAATCTTAGGATACTTTCAAATTGGCAAAAATATTAATTTTGTCTCCAAACTTTATATCAACTGTCAATTTCGTCCCCAAACTTTTTTTGCTGTCAACTTCGTCTCCAAACTTTACACCAACTGTCAATTTCATCCCCAATCTTTTTTTGCTGTCAATTTCGTCCCTAAACTTTACATCAACTGTCAATTTCGTCTCCGATCTTTCACATTTTCGTCAATTTTATCCTTTAACTAACTTCTTTTAATAAATTAACGACAGACTACATCATTTTTTGAATCTAAGTTAGGATTTGAATTTCTTTTTCTATTAATTTTACATTATATATCGTTAGCCACATAGATCTTGTCGTTAATATTTGGCTAAAGTAAGAGCAAAAGATAAAATTGACCAAAATGTAAAAGATTAGGGACGAAATTGACAACAAAAAAAATATTGGGGACAAAATTGATAGCATGTGTAAAGTTTGGGGATGAAATTGACAACAAAGAAAGATTGGGGACGAAATTGACAGCAGTTATAAAATTTGGGAACAAAATGAGTACTTTTACCTTTTCAAATTTTATAAATCTACATATATTATTTTTCTTTATAAAGTTATTATTAAGAAAATGAAAACTTCAAATCTCATTAATAATAATACAATATCCAATAAGCAGAGAATAATGATTTACCATTATTTTTTTTATTCAACTCTCAATCAATAAGATAGTTTATCTAACTCACCTCACCCCAAGAGTCTCAATTCCCCAACCTAAGATAAGAGCCTAGAATCAGAAAAAGAAACCCACAATGCAGCGAACTGAAATCAAACTCAGAAATTAAACCAGGATTCAACACACAATAAGTAAGAACTAAGAACAAGAAGAAGGAAAAAATAGAAAGAAAGAAGGAAAAGGAACATACGTAAATCAGAAGCGGCCAATCTGACGTACAAATCCTGCTCTACACCTGTATATTTCTTGATATCCGAAAAATCTCCACCCAACGTCACACACCCACTCCCTCCATTCCTTATATCCACATTCCCATACGCCGTACACCAACAGTTTTCCTTACATTTCACCTCACACTCACTCAAACTCATACTTCTATTCACATACACTTCCTTCGTCTCCGGCAACTTCACTCCCTCCACTTTCCAAAACCCATCACTCCCACAATCCAACCTCGTTTTCCTCACGCACCCCTCCGAACCGTCGGTCAAATACCACGCCGCCAGATTCTTCGGCTCGAACCCCTTCACGCACTCACACACCGGCGACACGTTCACATCACACACGCTGTTCGGCCCGCACTCTTTGTAGTTATCGCATTGGTCTATCGGCGCGTACCCCAATAATACCCACGCGCCGCCGCTCTTGTTCTCCCACTTCACGCGCCGGAGCTCCCCATTTGCCGTTACGGTTAGCCGAGGCAGCAGCGAATCGTTTTTCCCGACTGTGAACGTATAGTACACGCGGTGCGAATCTTGGTAATAGAAGAGGTTCGTGTATTCTTCTTCTTCGCCGTTGAGTTGGGTGACCCCACTGAAACGAATTCCGCTCCATGGATCATTTCGGTATATTTTTTGTCTGTTTTTACCGTACAGATAGATCTCCGGAAGGCCGTCGTGGTATTCGAGCTCCAACGAATAATCTCCAGGGGATGGATCGGAGTCTGATTTCCACGACGTTATGATTTTCTGGGTTTTGTTGTCCAAGTTGTATTCTAATTTTATTCCTGGGATGAGTGTGTCTGTGGGATGGTCGAAGCTTTGCCAGAGAGGATTTGTTGTGTTGCTGGTGTCGCTTGATTCTCTGAGGATGAGATTCCCGGAATCCAGAATCTGAAGAAGGACTGGGTTTTTGGGTGTAGTACTAGTAGTGGTTTCATTTGAGGACCAAATTGGGTTTTGTGATGATAATTGATTCAGGATTTCTACATTGCCTGTGATTCCGATTTTAAGAACTCCATCGGAATTTTCAAGTGGGGAGTCTCTGTTTGCGACCCAAAACACGGTTTGAACGTGGATGTTGTTGTACCAGACTCCGAAGTAGTACTTGGAGTCGTTGGAGGGATTGACGAAGCCGGCTTTGAAGATTCCATTCGATGATATGAGGGATTGGTTGATGGAGAGAGATTGGTTAGAAGCTAAAATGTCAGAGGAAATTGAGAGTGTGGAGAGGAAAACCAGGGAAGAGAAGAAGAAGAACCAGAGAATAGTGGAACTGATGAAAGTGAAGCCTCTCATATTTGGTTTGGTTGGGAAGAAAGAAGGTGATGTTCATGTGTGAAGTGGAACAGATCAGGATACTCTCAAGTGCAAAGTGCACTTTAGAAAGAAAAGGAAAGAGTGAAAGAGAGAAATGTGAGAGGGAATCACTCCTTCTCTGTCTCTAGCTTCCTCAATTCCATGTGAAAACATGGTGTGGGTGTGGTTACGACAAGAAAGAAAAGAAAAAAAAAACAGAGCAAGTTGACAATGTCACTGGTTTTTCCGCGAAATGATTTAATACTTGGTAGTTTCGTTCCTTTGTGTCTCTTCTTTGAATAAGGCAGTCCCAAATTTCAAAACGAGACTACTACGATGGTCAAGTTTGGGAACCCAACGTGCTTTATCTGACATTATTATAATCATTATATGTATATATACATTGTTATTATAATTAGAGTAAACTAACAATTTAGTCCCTGAAAGATCACTGAACTGCCAACTCAATCCCTGAAGATTAAAATGTACAATTTAGTCCTTGAAAGATTAAAACAATATACTATTTAGTCCTTGAAAGATTAAAATGGTATACTATTTAGTACATAAAAAGAAATAATTAGTATATCGTTTTGATCTTTCAAGGACTAAACTGTATATTTTAATCTTTAAGTGATTGAGTTGGCAGTTTAGTGATCTTTCAAGGATCAAATTGTTAGTTTACTCTTATAATTATAAATGGATAAATAGATATGCATATTGAGCAAACATGATGGTGGATTTTTTTTTTTTTTTGAACAACGATGGTGGATTTCAAATAGTAGAAATGTAGAATATACGGCGGGAAGTGATAAAAATAAATAAATAAATTTTACCGTTTTTCTTTTCCAAAATACAATTAAATCATTATTCTATATTGATTTCAGTATTTTTTTTATTATTTAAAATAATATTATTTTTTTAATCAAAACGTTATAATTTGTAGGAAATGACATGCTCCACTCCTTTCTGTAGTTAGTCTTTAAAAGTAAAACTATAGTGTAAAATAAAGTATTCTATACATAATACATGAAAATAAAAATTAAAAAAGAACAAAAACAACCCCACGATCCCACTGCACGTTCATGTATAGATTAAAAAAAAGACGCATCCCAAGAAAAAATGCAACCCCGCCTTCTCTCCCTCCATATTTTAGAATTTAAAATTTGTCTTAAATATTTTATTTATTTTAGATAAATCTTACATATTTTTATAATTTTTTAAATTAGTCTTAAACTTACTCATTTATCAAAATAAAAATTTTACGTAATCTTTAACTTTAAATAATTCAAACGTACATACATATTAGCGTGCCCGCTAATATCATATATGTATGCCAATATGCCATAGTAATAAACACAATATTTATAAATTTAAGTATTCTTATAATATTTGGGTCAAAACCTTAAATAGGTCACAAATATATGGGGGTAGATTTTAAATTAGTCTTAAATATTTCATTTGTTTCAAATAAGTCCTATATATTTTCATAATTTCTCAAATTAATCTAATTGTATGTGACATATATCTCTTATTTTAAGTTCAAATATAATAAATTCAAAGTTAAATATGGCCTTTGACAAGTCATTACTCTATAGCACTAGAAATATTAACAAATGAGATCAAATCAAGTTACAAAATTATACACCGCTCGTTTCATGGTCAACATAAGTGAGGTTGTCAAGCTGGTCATATTTCTCTCAAGTCTGAATACAATAATTTTGAAATTTAACAAAACAACTTAAATCGCACCCCAAAAATAGGTTTGTGATTAAAAGTAAAAAAAAAATCTTATAAGTATAATCTCAAACATATTTCTAAGACACAATTTAACATCATTTGTTGTTGGTCTCAACTAAATAGAAAAAAAAAAACTTTAAAAGAGTTAAAACATGGTTTCGAACTTATCATTCAGACTTGAAACGAGAGAGATATAACTAATTTCATATATTTGATTGTGAAAAGAGAAGCCCACTTTCAAGATTCCGATTTGACATCATTTATTGACGACCTCAACTTATAGAAAAAGCACTAGTAAAAAAAAACTTATAATTCTAGGAGTAAACTATCAAATCAGTCCCTGGATTTTTGCTCGGTTACAGATAAGTCCCTGGATTAAGCTAATAGACGAATAAATCCCTGAATTTATCGCACGTTACAAAAATTGGTCCCTCCGTCAACCTGACGTTCCAAAAAAGTGAGGTGGCACGTTAAGTGTTGACGTGGCACGTTAACTGCCACGTCAGCATGGGTTAAACTAAAAAAAAAAAGAAATGCCAACTGGGTAAATGCTGCCACATCAGCATTATTACTAAAAAAAAATTCGTGTCTGGACAAATTGGTTCCTGGCTTCAATTTTTATCCCATTATTTTCAATTCCCCCTATTTTTCATCATCTTCATTCATTTTAGTCCAAAATCCTCAAAATAAAATTGTAAAGTGTCCTAAAACTCTTCCAAACATTTCAATTTAGTCCTCAAAGTATTAAAAACCCTAAAACCTAAACCCTAAACCCCATTATTTTCAATTCCCCCTATTTTTCATCATCTTCATTCATTTTAGTCCCAAATCCTCAAAATAAAATTTTAAAGTGTCCCAAAACTCTTCCAAACATTCCAATTTAGTCCTTAAAAATATTAAAAACCCTAAAACTTTAAACTCTAAACCCTAAAATCTTAAATCCTAAATCCTAAACCCTAAAATCCTAAAACCCTAAACCCTAAACCCTAAACCCTAAACCCTAAACCTTAAACTCCTAAAAAAGTCACTTTCTTTCAATTTAGTCCCTGGGTCCTCAAATTTATTAAATCAAAATTAAAAAAAAAATTTTGATCCCTAAGTCCTAATTTCATCATCATCTCCTCCATTCGAACATCTTTCCATCTTCATCTTCATCTTCATCTTCATCTTCATTTTCATCTTCATCTTCATCTTCATCTTCCATTCAACTCAACCCATCTTCCCACAAAACACTGAAATCGACGATTTGAAGTGAAATTATCATCATCCCTAATCATCATCATCTTCCTCTTTGTGCAGAACATTGAAGCGGAATCGTCCAAATCTCTCATCATCTCTTCATCGTCATTGAAGCAAAAACGAAATCAAAACGAAATTAAAACAAAATCGTCCAGATCTCATCATCGTCTTCATCGTCGTCCTCACAGTAACAAAGGCAACACGAGGTCGTCCAGATCTCATCAGTTTCGAAACTAGGGTGAAAATGGTGAACCCTAGCGCTAGTAGTAGTTGTAGTAGAATATTGAACAGAGGAGCGAAGAGAATGTAATTCGAAGGGGAGTATGCATATTTTGCCTCGCTGGTTCTTGATAGAGGAGATGCCGTCGACGGCGACGGTGACGGCGGCGTTGGCGTTAGCAGACTGAAGCGGAAGAAGAGCTTCGGGTTTGGGTTCGATTGTTGCAGAGGATGCTGGGTTCAATTGACTTAGATGCTGGGTTCAATTGTCTGGATGGAGAATTTGCTTTCAAGGATGGAGAAGATGCTGGGTTTGAGAAGATGTTTGGGTTCGATTGTTGCAGAGGTTTGGGTTCAATGCTAGCCTAGGTTCTTGCATTTCCAAGCATTAGATGATTAAAAAATTAAGGGCCTGTTTGGCATCACCATCATCCTAATCTCATTTCATTCAATCTTAATCTCATCATAGGATTGGATGAATAGTTATGGTTGAGTGTTTTTTTAACCTCCATCTCATCTCATCCACATCATTATCTCATTCACAACATTATCTCATTTTCTCTTATAATTACTAATTTATCCCTACTTATACACCTTTAATTACCTATACTTTAATACAAATATAAAAAAAAGAACTAGACAAAATAGTAATTTTACATACCCTCATTTATTACATTTATAATTTTCTCTCCCTATCTATCATTTCTCATCGTTTTTTTTATCTTTTCCACTCACACACTTTTTCTCTTTCTCTCTCACACACACATACACCTCTCTCTCTCTTTCACACACCCCACACACACTCTTATTTATATATATATATATATATAGGGTAAATTGCAATTTGGTACCCTGTGGTTAGGGGCGGTTCCCCTTTGGTACCCTGAAAGAAAAATTTTTGCATTGTGGTACCCCGTGGTTTGCTCCGTTAGCGATTTGGTACCCTGAGGTTTTTTTCTGTTAG
>QANZ01019504.1:74442-100641 GCA_003254925.1 Chamaecrista fasciculata
TACTACTCCAACCTTCATTACAAATATTCACATCTAGCACAAATTCCGAGACAATTTCATTACCATTTCATTTCATAACCACCACAACCAAAAAGTCAAAATATTATTTTTTTTATTTCTATCTATTTCCATTATCAATTATCAATTCTACCCCTATACAATTAAAAAAAACCATATATTTATTTCAACCAACCACAATCATTACATACCCTTTTTCATAATTTCACATCCTATTTTTTTCATTACATCTCAAACTAATCTAAACACCATTTTCATTACATTTTCATTAAATAATTTTCTCATTACCATTTCATTACATAAAATTATCATTTCATTACCTACTTCTAATCCAAACACACCCTAAAGCACATATATATATATATATATAAGGCCTAGCAGCAATACATTATACATTTCCCAATTGATTATATATAAGTAAGGAATTACTTAGAGTGAAAGAAAGACGCCATTTTCCTTATCGTGCGCTCCCTGGGAATAATCTGGTGGCTTCGTGAGAGGGCGTGTTAAAGTCTCACATTACTTGGTAAAAAGGTTTTATAATTCTATATATAATGAGTCAACCTTCTCCCTTCGAGAGTTCTTTAAGGGTAAGTTAGGTCTTTCTACATGATATCAAAGCTAGGATTGTACACGTGTGGATGAATGAGTCTGACTGTGAATATTGGGAATCCCGTTAGCTTCAGCCTTATAACTATATATATATATATATATAGTGAGACAATCCTCCCATTTGAAACTTCTTTTGAAGTGAATTAAGCCTTTTTAAAGCAAGTTTTAAATTTATAAAACCCAAGTGCAAGCGTACACTACCGAAGTAATATGAAAGCTTAAGCACCGGGTATCGTCCCATCGAGAAATTACTTGCAAATTTACTCTAAACACAGGCTATAGCGGTTCATTTAAGCTAAGCAACAAATACCGATAAAAGTTTCAACTGAATAAAACTAAATTGCAATAAACAGGTTCCAAATTGAACACTGTAAGAACTTCCTAGAATTCAAGTGTAAATTCCCTAGGATTGTCCCTTCTTAGCAGTTTCACTTAACTAATTAACTACTCTGATTATGGATTTACGATAATGGCAAAGCTAACCCTGAACTCTTAATCACCTATAATTACCTTTTAGTCAATTATAAGCCTATTGAATCTAATTAACTCACCTATATTTCTATGGTGAACCAACTATATCAATGCATTAAGTTCAAGTTCAATTGGGTTCCCCTAGGCTAATAGGTATATGTCTATCCTATTAACAAATTCCATTAGAAAAATTAAATCTAGAGGCAATCAATGCAAGACCTAGCTTTAATTAATCTCTTTCAAGCATAAATCAAAGCAATTCATAAGAATCCCCAACATTAGTGGCCACACAAAGAAAGAGAAAACATAATACTCATTAATTGAACTTTAACATAAAAAAAAAACATGCATAATCAAAGTAAACAATTAGTTAATCTACATTGCTAAGAAGTTCTAATCCTAGAGAACTATAAAATTTAGCCTATCATACTCAAGAACATGGAAACAACAAACATGGTGAATCAAAGAAGATGAAAAGAGAAGAAAAGAGGAGAAACCTAAGTGAGAAGCCCCCAATTTCACTTTCTCTACCCAAATCCAATAAAATTGATGCTTCCAACTGAGAATCCAAGCTCCCCAATCAATTTCACAGGGGGAAGTGATGCTTTTGGCGTGATGGAATAAAAGCTGTTATTTGCTTTCTGTTAGGATTTGTTACGTGCCTATATAGGCTAGCTTGCTTTCTTTAATTGATACGTTGAATTTGGTATTGTATTTTGGGAGTCACGTTCCTAACTCGAAAAGGAACCTTCGTCTTGTATATTTTTCCTTGGGAATCTGATACTGCATCATTTGCTTTATTCCCTTTCGATGGCTTCTCAAATTATGGAAAGACAAGACAAACGATGTATTCACGTATTACGAAGAGGACAAGAAGAGAACAATCCAACAAATTGTTAGATAATGTGGTTCTTTCGGATAAAATAAATAAAAGTTTATTTATAGTGTATGATTAATTTAATATATTAATATATTAAATTAATTATGTTTATATGATTGATTTCATAAAAAAATATGAAAAATCTTTTTAAAAGGTGTCTATTAATAATTAATAGATGTATCCTTTCATTTGAAAAGATACATTTATCAAGTGGTGTCTTTCAATTGCTAATAGACACATCTTTCAAATGAGAGGACATATCTTATGAATTATGTCTCTTTGTCAATTATAAATAGTGATCCAAACTACACAAGATAACAAGACGAATTATAATACATAAAAGTATGAAAAGTTTAATTCAAAGACTTTGTTGTATCTTAGAAGGGGCTTGCCTATTTTTTTCCGATATATAGGCAATCACTATTTAAGGATAATGTTTTTTCACGCCTCAAAAAATTGACAAATTATTACAGGCAGTGCTTCAACAAAAAAAGAATTGACAAATTAATATACATACATTATATTTAAAATTAATGGCTGGTTAGTGCTTATCCACAAACTAAAATTATTTAAAAATAATCCAATACAAATTAGAAAATGGGAGAGGAATTGAGAGGGGATGGAGTGGGACTCACAGTTTCACACCTCTAACACTCTCTCTTTAATTATTTCTTTCTCTTTAAGCACTACACATATAATCTATTATAGAGGATTCAAATTCACAGAGTTGGTCTCGTGTTGCACATTTGATCTCATATCATCTTTGAGTCAGGTTACAAAATTAATCCTATATTGTTTAGTTAGGTTACATAATTGGTCTTATATCATTGGATCAGGTGCAAAATTAGTTTCATTTCTTTGAATTAAATGGGACTAATGGTGAAACTTTTTGCAAAGATATGAGATCAATTCTACAACCTTACAAAAAGTTATATGGGACTAAATTTGCAACCTAAACAAAATATATGAAATTAAAAGTACAAAAAAAAAAAACTTTGGGCCAAAAGTGCACTTTCACCTTATTTTAATTCATTCGCAAGAGAGAAATAAGTATAACCATGCAGGAGAGAGAATGATGAGTTGATGACAAATCAGAGGGACACCTAACATTTAATGGCATTATTATTTGGGAACACAGTGCAAACTTAGATCAAAGTGAAGTAAATGAAACAATTTAGACTAAAATAATATTTGGCCCATTTATATAGGACAAAAATAACTATCTGACATTTATATTTTATCCCAAGTCTGATCATGTTTACCTATCTATCTTCATCAACATTTTCATTCCATTTGAGTGATCCTTAAATGGGAATCAAGCATAGAGCTAGAAGGTTCATCTGAAAACTCCATGGGTGCCCTTGGAGGAGAATATAGGTAAGGCTTTGGTGGAAATGGCAATGACTCAATGCCTCCTTCTAACATTTCTACTACTTTATTCATTGTAGGCCTATCTGATGGATTTATCTGAATGCACCATAAGCTCACTATTGTTATCTTTCTTACCACCTCCTTTTCCTCTTCATTCATGGACACATTTCCAGTGACAATATCATTTGAGTACTCAAGATCCTTATAAATCCAATCAGGAAAATACATTTCGCTACTATCTGACCCTCCACTTTCAAAATTCATCCTTGCTTCAATCATCTCAAGCACCAACACTCCATAGCTATAAACATCAGATTTGTATGAAACTCCACCATATGCTCTACTAAACACTTCTGGTGCAATGTACCCTGTAGTCCCTCTTGTGCCTAATAAGGATACAGTACTCTCTTTCTTTTGGCATATTTTGGCAAGCCCAAAATCAGATATTTTTGGACAAAATTCTTCATCTAGCAGAATGTTTTGTGGTTTGATGTCCAGATGCAAAATCCTCGTGTTACATCCCCGATGCAAGTAGTCGAGTCCTCGGGCTATACCAATTGCAATTTGGAACATTTTCAACCATGATAGTTTACAAATTGTAGCTGAAGAATCTTCTTTAAAGATGAATTTATCCAATGATCCGTTGGGCATGAATTCATAGATCAATGCTCTTTTGTTCTTCTCGTAACAAAATCCCAATAATGAGACTATGTTTACATGTGATGTTCTGCTAATGCTTGCAACTTCATTGATGAATTCTTCTCCAGTGCCTTTGGTCTCGCTTATTACTTTGACTGCCACAATACTAGCATCGGGCATAATTGCTTTGTACACAATTCCATAACCCCCTTCGCCTATTTTTGATGTGAAAGACTTTGTCATTCTTTTCACTTCAAAATAAGTGTACCTCCTTGGTGCTAAAGTGCCATAAGTTTCCATGAATGTTTCAATCTGATGATCATTAAATCTTCCTCTTGCCTTAGGAATCTTCATTTGTCTTGATTTGAAAAATCTTTTACGATTACAAATAATCACAATCAAGATTGTCATAACAATTCCGACAACACCAGCAGATGAACCTGTAATAGTGAGGAAGGAAACTAGTTATTGGAATACAAATTTCCAAGATTTTGATTGTTGAATAAGCTCACATTTTAGTCTCTAGACTTGATTATGAATCCGAAACCCTGTCTAGCTCGAAAAATTAGAATTATGCAAAAACAAGTTCATATTTGACAAAAATGGGCTAAGCTCAGCCCATAAATAAATGGGCTCCTCCCGAGCCTTTGGGTTGGTTTGAATTAGGTGCTAAGAGGGGAAGGGAATAGAAGTATAGAACGGTGGAATAGTTAAAATTGTTGTTTGGATGCATGGGTTTTATATAGGGAGAATGGAATGGACAAGGATGGACACCAAGTTCTCCTATGTGCCTCCAAACCTCCCTTTCTCTTGCCCCCTTGATTTGGGGTGTCAAGGAGAGAGATACGTACAAGCAGCACACACAAATAGTTTTGAGGCAAAACTACAAATTGCACCAAATAGTTTTGATTCATTGCCTAAGGGTCCCTACACTATAATATCAAGAACCAAAAGCCTATGAAGTATGAACTATAATATAGTCAACCAATACGAATGTTATTAAAGTATTATAAGGTCAAAATGTCAGTTTAGAAAAGATTAGAATATGGCAAATTACAAAACGGTCCTAAACTTGAAAAGTAAGTTCACTTTAGTCCCATAGAAATTTAAAACTTAAGTCATTCCACTCTATTTCATTCCATTAATAATAACTTTCAAACGAAATTAACATGTGTTCATTCTTTTTCTCACTAAAAACTCTCAAACAACATATCTACTCAAACCATTCCACTTCATTCTATTTCATTCCTTTAATGTCCATTAATGTTTATCCACGATAAAACTCCCAAACACACCATTAATTTCTTAAGTTAGTAACCCATAAAGCTCGACCCATTTCTTAACGAGCTTGGCTCGCGATCAGGTCTTCCTAGATAATACGAGCATTGTCATTTTAGTCCTTGATTTTTTTTAAAATGCTCAGTTTAATCTCTAAAAATGCATGATTCGTAACAAGTTAATCCTTCTAAAAACATCCTAGCCACTAAAACATTTTGAAATTTCAATAAGAATTAAAATAACAACCTCACGACTAAATTAATAGTTTATTTGTAAGAAGGATTAGTATGGTTGTGGCATAAAACACAAAATATTTAAATTACCTATTGCAATGATAACCGTTCCACTTTTAGATGATGGTCCTGCAAATATCAGTTTTGGTGTGAGTAGAGAAAAATAATTATGAGGAATAGACATTCATTGAGAACTGATGCATGATCCATGGAATGGCATTAGAGAAAAGATGAAATCAATTACATACCTGGACATGTTCCATTATTCTTGCAAAAACATGTGAATTTGGATTGACTATACCCACACTCCCCACCTGAGTTTTTACAACTGTGGCAGTCCTCACTATGCACATCACTCCATTTCAATCCAAATCCATAATCTATTGCATCCTGAAGCGAAATTTGATTTGTTAATAGCTTCTCACTGTAGGATTCAAAAATAGGCATGATAACAACGTCGTTGCAAGCTCCTCCAAGATTGAGACTTAAAGACTCGTTGCCAAAATACACTAATTTCTGAGTTGACCCAGATTGGCAGGTCGTACCCTCAGCCTCTAATGGTTCTGGTGGATTGAAAGTACTGAGGCAATTATAGAGCAGAGCCAGAAATTGAAACCCACTATCGTAATTGAAGGAAGTGCCATTAAAGCTATTGTTTTTCATTTGGGTTGGGCAAATTGTGCTCCAATAATCATCCCTAGCCACTGTGAGTGTCTGTTGATTGAAATTGAAATCCAGAATCCGATAAGTGAGAGAGTTGACTATTAACTTTGCAACATCGTTTTCACAATTGAGGTGGAAATCAGGGAGACCACAATAATCTGCTCTGTTATATCCCCAGAAAGGGAAGCCCACGTTACTGAGGATTCCACAGTTGAAACTATTACTACAGTTTGTGTATTGGGTATCAAAATCTGTAAAAACAGAGGAGGAGAAAAGGGTTGTGATGATGAAAACAGAGACCCAAAGAAAATGAAGAATAAGAAGAAGAGGAGGATGATTCATTGTGGGAGATGAAGACACAGCACAGACAGTGGATAACTATGATCAATGATCATATGCACAGACAGCTTTTTTTCAATTCATTTTTCATTCATCAGTTTTGAACAAGTCTATTTTGGTTTTCAACGCCCTAGTATGGAATTACTGGAAAATACAGTGCAATTGACAAATTTGAAATTAGAAATTGGAATTTGTGGAAATTTCACTTGAGCTTACGCAATTTTGGGTTTTATTTAATGTTAATGTCCCAACTCCTCTACATAGGAGAGGCTGGCTGGAAAGGGACAACCAAAAATTACAAAAGGAATATATAAAGGCCAAAGTACTATTTTGGTCCCTCATGTTCACTCAAAGTTTTGTTTTGATCCCTTGAATTTTTTTTTGTTCTGTTTTGGTCCCTCATGTTTGCTCAAGGTTCCATTTTGGTCCCTCAAGTTTTTTTCGTTGTGTTGTGGTCCCTCAAGTTTTTTTCGTTCCATTTTGGTCTTTCATGTTTGCTCAAAGTTTCGTTTTGGTCCCTCAAATTTTCATAAAGTTTCATCGTTAACCATTGACTCTTTTCTATCTATTTTTTCTGTTAAAAAAAGAAAAAAACTAACTTTCAACTTTCAACCATTTTGCCCTTTTGCATTAAGGTCCTTCCCTTTTGTAAAAGAGAAAAATTGTTGAGAGATGAAAGTTAGTATTTTTCCTTTTTTTTAACAGAAAAAGTGGTGGAAAAGGAGTCAGGGACTAACAATGGAATTTTTTAGAAAGTTGAGGGACCAAAGCAAAACGAAAAAAATTTAAGGGACCAAAATAGAAATTTGAACAAACACGGGGGACCAAAATAAGACTTTGGCCATATATATATGATTAACTATGAACCCTTACAGCTTATCAAAAAAAAAAAAACTATGAACCCTTACAATATTTATTCTTGGAGAAAACCTACTACAACTTAGTTCCTAAATTATTACAATTGTCAACAATTGGGTCTTTGAGTCAAATTCAAAAATCAAAAAGTACAAATTCAATGACCAAATAGTATAAATTTAGTACAAATTCAATACCAAATAGTATAAATTTAATACAAATTCAACATTGATTGATCCTCAAATTTCACAGATCGGGTTCTCTAGATTTAAAACCCCTCTACAGTTCTCTGTAATGGGTCGTCACCAATCATGGTCCAGAAAAATAAATGAAATGGTGAGTTTCAAATTAATGAGGTCGCCACGTGTCGCAATCTTAGCGACGAGCAGAAAATCCGACGGTTAAAAATTACTCAAATGCAAAGAACTCCAGAGAAGTTAAATTTAGAGGATCCAATTTGTAATTTCAATCTAGCATAGAGCTAGAATACGATTCATCTAAAAGCTGCAAGGGTGCCCTTGGAGGAGATTGCAATAAAGGCTTTGGTGGAATTGACAATGATTCAATGCTTCCTTCTAACATTTCTACTACTTTATTCATTGGAGGCCTATCTGTTGGATTTGTCTGAATGCACCATAGGCTCACTAGTGTCATCTTTCTTACCACCTCCTTTTCCTCTTCATTCATGGACACATTTCCTGTGACAACATCATTTGAGTGCTCTAGCTCCTTATAAATCCAATCCGGAAAATACATTTCACTATTATGAGACCCTGCATTTTCATTATTCTTCCTTGCTCCAATCATCTCAAGCACCAACATGCCATAGCTATAAACATCAGACTTGTATGAAACACCACCATATGTTCTACTAAACACTTCTGGTGCAATATATCCTATAGTACCTCTTGTGCCTAATATGGATACAATACTCTCCTTCCTCTGGCATATTTTGGCAAGCCCAAAATCAGATATTTTTGGAGTAAATTCTTCATCTAGCAGAATGTTCTGTGGTTTGATGTCGAGATGCAAAATTCTTGTGTTACATCCTCGATGTAAGTACTCTAATCCTCGAGCTATACCAATTGAAATTTGGTGCATTTTCAACCATTCCAAGCTACAAAATTTAGTTGAAGAATTTGGTTTGAAGATGAATTTATCCAATGACCCGTTGGGCATGAATTCATAGATCAAAGCTCTTTTGTTCTTCTCATAACAAAATCCCAATAATGAGACTATGTTTATGTGTGATGTTCTGCTAATGCTTGCAACTTCATTGATGAATTCTTCTCCATCACCTTTGGTCTCGCTTATCACTTTGACCGCCACCATACGAGCATCAGGCATAATTGCTTTGTACACAATGCCATAACCCCCTTCACCTATTTTTGTTGTGAAAGACTTTGTCATTCTTTTCACTTCTGAATAAGTGTACCTCCTTGGTACTAAAGTACCATAAGTTTCCATGAACATTTCAATTTGATGATCATTGAGTCTTCCTTTTGCCTTGAGAATCTTCATTTTTCTTGATTGGAAACATCTTTTACGATTACAAATTATCAAAATCAAGAGTATTGTGATCATTCCAACAGTACCAGCAGATGCACCTGTAATAGGAGAAAGGAGACTAGTTATTGGAATACAAATTTTGAAGGTATAGTTGTAGAATAAATGTTTAATTAATCTATTGGACTTGCATCAATTTTCAATTGAGTCCTTATAGATTTCAGTTTTTGTATTTTTATCCCGCATACTTTCATTTTATTAGTAAATAAAACTCCATTTTTAAAAAAAAAATTAATTTTATCTCACAACAATTGACATGAGGAACAAAATGATGATTAAGTTGAAAATTTATGTAAAATATAAGAACCAACAGACAAATTAAATCTAGAATAAACTTACATTTTAGTCCTTATATTATTTTATTGTTTCCATTTTAGTCATTATTTTCAGAATATTTTGTTTAATTTTTAAAAATTCATGACTTGTTATAAGTTAATCTTTCCATGAACATCCTAACAATATACAAATCAATCTCATAACTAAATTGCAACGAATAATCAATTTTCATGTATTAAATCAAATATTTTAAAAATTCAAAGACAAAATAACGGCAGTCACATAACCAAAGGGTTAAATTGATATATGAGTCCTTAATTGTAATTAAGATGGATTAGTATAGGACTTATGTAATAGAATTACCTATTGCAATGATAAGCTTTCGACCTTCAGATGATGGTCCTGAAACCATAAGTTTTGGTGTGAGTAAACTAATTGATAGCAACATATATTAGAAAAGGATGCTCAATCCATGGAATGACATTAGAGAAAGGTCAAACTGCACTTTTGGTCCCATAATTTAGTAAAAATTCTCAATTTAGTCCCATAACTTTCCTTGTTACACTTTTAGCCTCAAATCTTTTGCTTTTGTTGGAGATTTGATCCTGTATCACTTTTAGTCTCATATCTTTTGGTCAGGTTACAGAATTTGTCACATATTTTTACAAAAAAAGTTTCATCGTTAGTCCCACTTGACCTAAAAAGATATGAGACTAATTATACACCTAATCCAAAGATATTGGATCAATTTTGCAACTTGACATAAAGATATGAGACTGAATTTGGAACCTGGGCAAAAGATACGGGATCAAAAGTACAACAAAAAAGTTATTAGACCAAATTGAGACTTGAACAAAAATTATGGAACCAAAAATACATTTCAGCCGTAGAGAAATTAGAGGTGAAATCAGTTACATACCTGGACATGGTCTATTGTTGCAAAAACATGTGTATTTGGATTTACTATACCCACAGTACTCCCCACCTTTGACGATGCAACTCCGGCATTCGCCATCATTTTCCACATCACTCCAATTGAGTGCTATTCCTAATCCTCCACCTCTTGACTCCTGAAGCGAAATTTAAGAACAATAAGTTTCAAGATTGATCTAGGGAGCATGGGTACTCTACAGGAATTAGAGTACTCGTATTTTATTAATACTCTTGAATACTTTAAAATATTATGAAATATAATTTTTTTTATTTTTTTTTAAATTTCATTAATTTTATTTTTGTTATATTAAAACTTCATTTTCTTTAAATTAATAAACAAAATATTCATATTATAAGAAAAATCATATGAATGTATATTTTATAATTTTGTATTTAAATAAATAAATGTTGTCTTACCCATACCCCATAATAATATTGTGCAAATGCAAGTTCCCGTACCAGTGAAGATGCAGCATAGAAATTGGTGCTTGAAGATTGGTTACCGATGTCGAGTGATTTAGTGTACCCATTTAGGCAGCTTGTTCTCCCAAAGAGACATGATGGATTGAAAGCAGTGATGCAATGATTGGGCAGATCGAGATTTTGATGCCCACCCGCATAACCGAACGAGGTTCCATCCTTAGCCACTGTGAGAGTCTGCTTATTGAAGTTGAAATCCGGAATCCGATAAGTCATTGAGTTGAAATCAGGGACATCGCAATAATCTTCTCTGTTATATCCCCAGGAAGCGAAGACTACGTTACTGACGACTCCACAGCTGAAACTATCACTACACTTTGTGTATTGGGTATGATCAAAATCTTCAGAAACAGAGTGAAAGAGGGTTGAGACGATGAAAACAGAGGTCCAAAGAAGAATAAAAGGATGATTCATTGTGGGAGATGAAGACACAGCGAATACAGTGGACAACTATGAGTCTATGATCAATGATCATGTGCACTACATAACATTGCAAAGTTCCACATTGGTTTGATAAAAATGTTGAGAGGCTGAGAAGCCTTATAAATAGAGAGTCGAGCTTTTATGTTTTTTTCACCACAAAATTATTAGCTTATGAGTGGCAAGAGGCTTAGGTAGTTATGTTGGGGAGGTTTTTACCTTTTTTTTTTTAACCACAAGATTATAAGCCTATGAATATAAAGGGGCTTGGGTGGTTATGTGAGGGAGTATTTATAATTTTTTCTTTCAAAAATTTTATTGAGGAGAGTTCGTAATTTTTTTCGTGTACAAATTATAAATAGTGAAGTTTTTCCCGGTGAGATTGTGAAATAAGTCTTGAGGCACCGAACCACGTTAAAGTTTTGTATTTATTTCTTTATTTCTTCTTCCTTTATTTATTGTGTGAATTGGGCTTTCGCCCAAAACAAGTACACATAATTTCTTATTCTTTTCACATCCAATATTCATTCATCAGTTTTGAACATGTCCATTTTGATTTTCAACGCCCTAACATGGAATTACTGGGAAATTCAGTGCAATTGACAAATTTAAAATTACAAATTTGGAATTTATGGAAATTTGGCTTGAGCTTAGGAAATTTTGGATTTTATTTAATGTTAAAGTCTCAATTCCACAACATGAGGGGCTGGAAAGGGCCAATCAAAAATTACAAAAGGAATATTTATATATATCTATATAAAATTAACTATGAAACCATACAATTTTTATTTTTTTCAGTATTGTTTGAGTGATTATTATATTGGTTTATTGCTATAACAGCGAACTAGAATTCAAACGATTGCTTTCTTAATTAAATATCAATTTGATTCTCTTCCGGCCCTCCTTCCGAGGGTCAAAAGTTTGAAACATATACATATAAGTTACAGCGAAATAAAACAAAAGAAATTAAGCAAAAATATAGAGTGAAATGGATAGATATTAGTAGGAAACAGAAAAACAGTAGTAGAATATTAAGAATAGGATGGACCGGCGCTCAATTTTAATGAGGATTCGATTTCTGTAATTATATCATTTTAATTTTGGCCTATGTTTGGATTTGGTCTCATATTTTTTATTCACTTCTCAATTTAGTTTAATATCTCTTTTTGTTAGACTTTTGATCTTATATCTTAGAGTTAGGTCCCAATTTGGTTTCATATTTTTTTTGTTACAAATTTGGTCTTATATCTTTATATCAATTGTAGAATTAGTCTTATATTTTTTAGTGACGTAGTGAAATAATCTCATATCTTTACAATAAGATCAATTGTTAATTGATTATTGATAATTACTTTTGGCTTTATAGGTGATTTAGAAAAAAAGTTAAACATTTATAAATATATTTAAAATTTAAGAATATTTACTCATACCTTTGAAATAATTTTGCCTCAATATTTGTAATTAACTAAATGCTCAAGTAGATTTTAAATATTGAAGTCCATTATAAATTTTTTCCATCCAGTGAAGGTTATACCTAAGGGTCATCATAATTGGTCCAAGCTCACCAATCCTAAAGAAAATTGATAGTTTCCTCAACTATGGCTCATGTCCGGGTCTAACGACAGGGATTATAATATTCTATCCTTATATATAAAGTTTATATTTCCAAATATTTAAGGATTCTTGAAATTAAACTAATAAAATAATAATGAAAAATAGAAGTACAGTTCACTATATTTTACATTTTTATTTTGTAATCTACAATCATCATCATCACCGTCATATTTTAAATGTCCTCTTCTGTTGGTCAATTCTTAGTTCTTACTATAACAGAATTCATCTTCCCCTGCAATTGAAAAAATACCAATAGAAATTAATAGGAAATGAAGTAAATTGATTACATAAACTAAATAAAAACATTAACATAATTTGAAATATGAAAGAAATAACCAAAAATCAACCGAACATAATGTAATATTTCAAACCAGTTTTTAATGAATCAACTATTTGTTCTTTCACTAATCAGTACTTGAATAATCACAATATACTACTCAATTCTTGAATTATTGTAATTGTCAATGATTTGGTCCTTGTATCAAATTTAAGAACCAAATAGTATAAATTTAATACAAATTCAAAGATCAGAAACTATAAAATTAGTCCAAACTCAGGGATCAAATAGTGTTAATTTATTACAAATTCAGGGACCAAAAATTTTAAAATTAGTTCAAATTCAAGGACTAAATAATATTAATTTAGTACAAATTCAAGGAACAAAAATATAAAATTAGCTCAAATTTAGGGACCAAATTGTTACTAGAGACCAAATAATTAATAATTGAAATATTTCAGGAACTAAACCATGTATTTCAATTATTCAGGAATTAATTAGTTAACTCAATATAAATTTAAGGACCAAATAAAAAGTTTTCTCATAAATTTAGGGAAACGAGATCAGATATTACTAGTCAATGTATATAAGAATCTTCTCTGTTATTTCTTAGACAATCATATTTACCTTTTGTAGCTTCATCTACACGTTCATTCTGTCTGATTGGACCTCAAATATATTTTCTGTTGGGCAAAAGCGCAACTCACACAACAAATAAAGGAAGAGGAAATGAAGAAATTAACACAAAATTTTAACGTGGTTCGATGCCTTAAGACTTACTCCACGGTCCCACCGGAACAAACTTCTCTATTTGTAATTTTTGCATGGAAAAATTACAAACACTACTCTATACAATTTTTGAACAAAAAATTATAAAGGCCAAAGTGCGAATTTGGTCCTATAACTTTGCTCCAGTTCCCAAATCAGTCCTATAATTTTTTTTGTCTCGAATTTGGTCCTGTAACTTTGATCCAGTTCCCAAATCAGTCCTATAACTTTTTTTGTCTCGAATTTGGTCCTGTAACTTTGCTCTACGTCCCAAATCAGTCTTATATCTTTTTTTATCTCATTTTTGGTCCCATATGTTTTGAAAAGCTCCCACCATTAGTCCTCCGTCTATTTTAAATTACATTTTAGTCCTGAAAACTTCAAGTTCCTTTCACTTTAGTCTCTGACTATCAAAATGAAAGTGAAAGAGCATCCCTGAAGATTCTCCAACCTTACATCTCAGTCCCTAATCCATGAATTCTTCATGAAATGGAATAGAAATGCAAAAACAACACAAATTAAAGCAAATGACAGAGGGACCAAAACTAAAAATGGAGAAAATTTAAAACCCACCTGAAAACGTACGAAAATCGCCGAGAAACTCAAAAACTCATCCAAATACCCCAATTCTCATTGAAATCTCACTCAAATAATCGCCCTCAAATGCTTTAAGAAAGAATTTTTGAAAATCCAAACTTTTGAGGAGGGATGTGATAGAAAATTCCCTTACATTTGGTGATTCTGAGAGAGAAGTTCAGAAATCCCTTACATTTTTTCTATCACCTCCCTCCTCAAAAGTTTGAATTTTCGACAATTCTTTCTTAAAACATTTGAGGGCGATTATTTGAGTGAGATTTCAGTGAGGATTGGGGTTTTTGGATGAGTTCTTTAGTTTCTCGGCGATTTCTGTACGTTTTCTGGCAAGGTTGGGCCATTTTCCGGTGGGTTTAAAATTTTCTGCGTTTTCAGTTTTGGTCCCTCTGTCATTTGCTTTAGTTTGTGTTGTTTTTGCATTTCTATTCCATTTCATGAAGAATTCATGGATTAGGGACCAAGATGTAAGGTTTGAGAATCTTCAGGGATGCTCTTTCACTTTCATTTTGATAGTCAGGGACTAAAGTAAAAGGGATTTGAAGTTTTCAGGACTAAACTATAATTTAAAATAGACGGAGGAGTAACGGTGGAGGTTTTCAAAACATATGGGACCAAAACTGAGACAAAAAAAGATATAGGACTGATTTGGGACCTAGAGCAAAGATATAGGACCAAATTCGAGACAAAAAAAGTTATAGGACTGATTTGGGAACTGGAGCAAAGTTACAGGACCAAATTTGAGACAAAAAAAGTTATAGGACTGATTTGAGAATTGGAGCAAAGTTATAGGACCAAATTTGCACTTTGGCCAATTATAAACTCTCTCCCACATAACTACCCAAACCCCTTTACACTCATAGGCTAGTAATTTTGTGGTACAAAAAAGGTAAAAGCCTCACTCCCTATTTATTAGGCTCCTCACCCTCTCAACTTTTCTATGCAACCAATGTGGGACTTTGAAAAAACAAAGGAAACCCTTAGTCCCCAACAAATCCTCCTTTTATTCAAATCCTTACATAATCTCACTCTATCAGAAAAATTGACCTCTCTACATACTCAGCTTTCTGATCTCCTCTGTTCTCGGAGAACACTCTAATCCTCCCTCAAATAAACTGTGTGGCATCTCCTCGTCGCTTATACATCGCCTCTTCATTGCTTGTATAACATCTCCTCGTCAATATCTTCTCACCACATACGCGGCATCTCTTCGTCGCTTAGTACGGTATCTCTTCACCTGCATGACATCTCTTCTCTGCTTGTGCAGCATCTCCTCGTTGCCAACATAAAATCTCGTACTTGCACAACTTCTCCACGTTGCGCGCATAACACCTCAGGGTCGTCATCATACCAACAGACAACCAACAACAAGTACCACAAGCAACCAACAACCACAAAAAGTCTAATAGACAACCATTCCAAATTCCAGAAAAATAACTTTAAAACTGGAATTGAAACCAAAAGTTAGACTGAACCAACCTCTCTTGACCTGGCGGCATTGGGACCTTCTCGTGTTGCTAAATGGTCGACCTTCCTCTTGCTCCTTCCTCTCACTTCGTCCTCCCTAGGCCGAAACCAGGCTCTGATACTATTTGTTAGGCAAAAGCACAACCCACACAACAAATAAAGGAAAAGAAAATAGAGAAACAAACACAAAACTTTAATGTGGTTCGGTGCCTCAAGACCTACTTCATGGTCCCATCGGGACAAACTTCACTATTTGTAATTTTTGCATAGAAATTACAAATCCTCCTCAATACAATTTTGAGCGGAAAAATTATAAACCCTCTCCCCGATAACTACCCAAGCCCTTTTACACTCATAGGCTAGTAATTTTGCAGGTACAAAAAAGGTAAAAGCCTCACTCCTTATTTATAAGGTTCCTCACTATGGGTGTACAGAAACTCGATGACCCAGCCTGGCCCGGTTAATTCTAATTCGGGCCGGGTCTCGGGTTGGGGTGAAAAAAAACCTGGCCCGGCCCGAGGTAGGGAGGTGGACCTAGCTTTTTGAAGTTTTTTTTTTTAAAAAAAAATATTATACCCCACTTACCCTAAACCTAATCTAATCTTTGGACTCTCACTCACTCTCATCACTCTCAGCCGCACCCTTCCTCCGTCACTGTCACACTTCACTCTTCTTCCACACCGTCTTCAACACTTCACTCACAATCAATTACTCCATGCTTTTGATTATTAAGTTCATCGTCTTCATCTTTCTTCACTCGTCGAATTCATCCTTCATCGGCTTCGTCTTCGTCTTCATCTCACCTTCATCGTCTCGTCTTCGTCGTCGTCTCGTCGTCTTCTCTCCGCCTTTGTCTCGTTGTCTTCTCCCCGTCTTCGTCTTCGTCTTCATCTCGCCGACTCACCATCTTCAATCTTCTCCATCTCGAGGGTCTGTCATGGGAGCAGAAAGGAGGAAGCTTTTAGGCTTTTTGTTGATTATTGTGGTCTGATGCTGCTTCTTTTTCTTTTTTGGTCGAGTCTAATGCTGCTTCTTGTCATTGAGAGAGAAAGAAAGAGAGGAATGAAACAATGGAAGGAATGAAGTAGAGTCTCTGGATGAAAATTAGGAGATATATATATATTTAAATCATTGCCCTGGCCCAGCCCCATGATAAACTGACCCGGCCTGGTATTGTCTTGGGTCAACCGGGTCTCGGGCCAGGCCCCGGTCCAAAAATGTGGCCCGATTCATAAATCAGGTGGGTCTCGAGCTAGGGTCAAATTGGCCTGGCCCGTGTACACCCCCTACTCCTCACTCTCTTAACTTTTCTATGCAATCAATGTGGGACTTTGAAAAACCAAAGGAAACCCCAACATTTTTAAATTCAATTTGACTTCATTTGTTGATGATCTTAACTAAGTAAAAAATTAATTAAGAGTAACTCGTAGTTCCTAATAATTTCTACCGTTAGAATATGAAATGAGAGAGATAGTATCAATTTTGCTTGTTTGATTGTGAAACAAGTGTTTCACTTTTGGGACTCGAATTGACCTCGATTGTTGACAATTCTAACTGAATGGAGAATGTAGTTGTTCAAAACAACGTGTAACTCTAAACTCGTTACATTTAAACTTAAAACGAGAAACATATGACCACATTCAATAGTTTGAGACAAAAGTGAATAACTATGTAAACATTTAGGACAGATATGAAATTCTTTAAATATATCATACCTAAATAAAATTAAAAGTATATATTTAGGACCAATTTAAATACTCCACCTTTTAATTAATATATCAGTTTGATTCTCTAACAATTACCAACTCTCCAAGGGTCAGAAGTTTGAAATATATGCATGAGTTACAGCAAAATTAAGCAAAAACTAGACTGAAATAGATAGATGATAGTAGAATTACTACTCTAAGTGATATGTCAATAAACTTTTGAAGGACTTGATATGCAGAGGAGGTGATCACGATGGAAACAGAGGATTATGCTATTGCTTGATATGAACATTGGAGAGAGAACGGAAGCAACGAACAAAGTGCTAGATTTATTTCAAAGTGCTAGAAGAGAAATGTTGGAGAAAGAAGCCGAAAAGTGATAATCAGACTACTGTTTTGAACCACATCTCCTACGCCACCATTCTTCCATATATATATATATATATATACATATAATAGGGCTTTAAGTGTCTGTTTTTGAAATTATTTAAAATCTTAAATTTTATAAAAGACAATAAATAATTAAATTTTATTACATCCAACTTTTTTTCCCGTGACCCACTACTCTTCTTGACATTTATATATAAACCCAAGTCTGATCATTTTTACCTTTCTAGCTTCATCGACATGTTCATTGTGTTTGAGTGATCCTCGAATTTGAATCAAGCATCGAGCTTGAATAAAGATTCATTTAAAAGCTGCAAGGGTGCCCTTGGAGGAGAATGTAGATAAGGCTTTGGTGGGAAATGGCACAGATTCAATGCCTCCTTCTAACATTTCCACTATTCTATTCATTGAAGGCCTATCTATTGGATTTGTTTGAATACACCATAAACTAACCAATGTCATCTTTCTTACCACCTCCTTTTCCTCTTCATTCATCAACAAATTTCCTGTGACAACATCATTTCACTACAAAAACAGAGGAGGGGAAAAGAGTTGAGATGATGAAAACAGAGACCCAAAGAAGATGATGATTCATTGTGGGAGATGAAGACACAGCATAGACAGTGGATGACTATGATCAATGATCATATGCTCAGACAGCTTTTTTACTATTCAATATTCATTCATCAGTTTTGAACAAGTCTATTTTGGTTTTCAACGCCCCAGTATGGAATTACTGGGAAATACAGTGCAATTGACAAATTTGAAATTTGAAATTGAAATTTATGGAAATTTCACTTGAGCTTACGCAATTTTGGGTTTTATTTAATGTTAATATCCCAACTCCCCTACATAGGAGAGGCTGGCTGGAAAGGGAAAACCAAAAATTACAAAAGGAATATATATAGGTCAAAGTCCTATTTTGGTCCCTCATGTTTACTTAAAGTTCTGTTTTGGTCCCTCGAATTTTTTTCGTTCCGTTTTGGTCCCTCATATTTGCTCAAGGTTCCATTTTGGTCCCTCAAATTTTTTCGTTGCGTTGTGGTCCCTCAAGTTTCAATAAAGTTTCACCGGTAATCCTTGACCTTTTCTATCTATTTTTTCGGTTAAAAAAAAGAAAAAAAAATTAACTTTCATCTTCCAAAAATTTTGCCCATTTGCATTAAGGTCCTTCCTTTTTGTAAACGAGCAAAATTGTCGAAAGATGAAAGTTAGTATTTTTTCTTTTTTTAAACAAAAAAAGGTAGAGAAAAAGGAGTCAAGGACTAATAGTAGAACTTTTAAAAAACTTGAGGAACCAAAGCAAAATGAAAATAATTTGAGGGACCAAAATAAAACTTTGAACAAACATGAGGGACCAAAATAAGACTTTGGCCATATATATGATTAACTATGAACCCTTACAGCCTATCAACAAAAAAAAAACTATGAACCCTTACAATATTTATTCTTTGAGAAAACCTACTACAACTCAGTTCCTAAATTATTACAATTGTCAACGATTGGGTCTTTGAGTTAAATTCAAAAATAAAAAGTACAAATTCAAAGACCAAATAGTATAAATTTAGTACAAATTCAAGGACCAAATAGTATAAATTTAGTATAAATTCAACGATTAAGTGATCCTCGAATTTGAATCAAGCATAGAGCTAGAATAAGATTCATCTAAAAGCTGCAAGGGTGCCCTTGGAGGAGATTGCAATAAAGGCTTTGGTGGAATTGACAATGATTCAATGCTTCCTTCTAACATTTCTACTACTTTATTCATTGAAGGCCTATCTATTGGATTTGTCTGAATACACCATAAACTAACCAATGTTATCTTTCTTACCACCTCTTTTTCCTCTTCATTCATGGACACATTTCCTGTAACAACATCATTTGAGTGCTCTAGTTCCTTATAAATCCAATCAGGGAAATACATTTCACTACTATGTGACCCTCCACTTTCATAATTCTTCCTTGCTCCAATCATCTCAAGCACCAACATGCCATAGCTATAAACATCAGACTTATGTGAAACTCCACCATATGTTCTACTAAACACTTCTGGTGCAATGTACCCTATAGTCCCTCTTGTGCCTAATATGGAAACAATACTTTCCTTCTTTTGGCAAATTTTGGCCAGTCCAAAATCAGATATTTTTGGACAATATTCTTCATCTAGCAGAATGTTCTGTGGTTTGATGTCGAGATGCAAAATTCTTGTGTTACATCCCCGATGCAAGTATTCTAATCCCCGAGCTATACCAATTGCAATTTGGTACATTTTCAACCATTCCAAGCTGCAAATTGCAGTTGAAGAATTTGGTTTAAAGATGAATTTATCCAATGATCCGTTGGGCATGAACTCATAAATCAATGCTCTTTTCTTCTTCTCATAACAAAATCCCAATAATAAGACTATGTTTATGTGTGATGTTCTGCTAATGCTTGCAACTTCATTGATGAATTCTTCACCATTACCTTTGGTCTCGCTTATTAGTTTGACTGCCACAATACGAGCATCTGGCATAATTGCTTTGTACACAATTCCAAAACCCCCTTCACCTATTTTTGTTGCGAATGATTTTGTCATTCTTTTCACTTCTGAATAAGTATATCTCCTTGGTGCTAAAGTGCCAAAAGTTTCCATGAATGTCTCAATTTGGTGATCATTGAACTTTCCTCTTGCCGTGGAAATCTTCATTAGTCTTGATTTGAAACATTTGTTACGTTTACATATTATCGCAATCACGAGTAATGTGATCATTCCAACAATACCAGCAGATGCACCTGTAATAGTAAGAAAGGAGACTAGTTATTGGAATACAAATTTTGAAGGTTTAATTGAAAATTGATATAAAAATACAAGGACCAATTAGTCCTTATGTTATTAGAGTGTTGCCATTTTAGTCCTTCATTTTTGAAATGTTTGGTTTAATTCTTTAAAATTCATGACTTTTGACAAGTTAGTCCCTTCATAAACACCCTAACAATATTCAAATCAGTCTTATGACTAAATTGCAACGAGTAATGAATTTTCAAAGACTGAATCAAATATTTTATAGATTTAATGATTAAAATAACAACGATGCAGTTAAGTTAATAGATTAATTTTTAATTGCAAGAAGGATTGGTATAGAAATTGTGTTTTGTTGTGGCATGAAACACAAAGTAAGTAGAATTACCTATTGCAATGATAAGCTTTCGACCTTTAGGTGATGGTCCTGAAACTAAAAGTTTTTGTGAGTATAAAAAACTAATTGTAAGCAACATATATTGGAAAAGGATGCACAATCTATCCATGTAATGAAGTTAGAGAAAGATGAAATGAATTACATACCTGAACATGGTCCTTTCTTGCAGAAACATGTGAATTTGGAATCACTATACCCACACTCCCCACCTAATTTGTTGACACAACTCTGGCACTCACCATCATGTGCATCACTCCATTGCAATCCAAATCCATTCTTTATAACATTCTGAAGGGAGATTTGATTTTGGAATAGCTGCGCAGTGTAGGATTGAAAAACAGGCATAATAACAACCTCGCAGACTCCTTCGAGATTGGTACTGAAAGATTCGTTACCGTAGTACATGTTCTGAGTTGACCCACTTGGGCAGTTTAAAGACACAAAGAGATTCGATGGATTGAAAGTATTGATGCAATCATAGAGCAGAGCCAGATAATAAAGCCCACTCTCATCATAATTGAACGGACTTCCATCAATTGTGTTGTTTTTAATATCACTTGGGCAGATAGAACTCCAATAATCATCCCTAACCACCGTGAGATTTTGTTGATTCAAGTTAAAATCCAGAATCCGATAAGTGGTAGAGTTCACGATTAACTTCGGGACATTATTTTCACAATCGAGCTGGAATTCAGGGAGACCGCAATACTGATCTCTGTTATATCCCCAGAAAGGGAAGCTGACGTTGCTGACGATACCACAGCTGAAATTATTACTACAGTTAATGTATTTCTTATCAGGATCTGCAAAAACAGAGGATGATGAAAAAAAGGTTGAAATGATGAAAACAGAGACCCAAAGAACAAGAAGAAGAAGAGGATAATTCATTGTCGGAGATGAAGGCATAGAACAGACAGTGAATGACTATGATTAATGATCATGTGCACTACATAGCACATACACATAGTTTCTTACTCTTTTCACATTCAATATTCATTCATCAGTTTTGAACAAGTCCATTTTAGTTTCAACGCGCTAGCTTGGAATTACTAGGAAATTCAGTACAATTGACAAATTTAAAATTAGAAATTGGAATTTATGGAAATTTGACTTGAGCTTACAAAATTTTGGATTTTATTTAATGTTAATGTCCCAATTCGCCGACACAGGAGAGGCTGACCGGAAAGGGACAAGTGAAAATTACAAAAGGTTTGTTTGGATAATAGAAGGGGAATGGTAGGAAAGAGATTGGAAGGGGAGAGATTTAATCTCTCCTCAGCTTCTCCTCCAAAATACTCTGGAGTATTTGTAGTATGGTACCCGTGCCAAAGGCACGGGTGTTTTTTTTTTTTCTTTTTGTTGAAATGGTATTGCTAATGTTGAAGATTATGCCTAATTTGATGACATTACTCTTGCAACTATGCTACATGGGTATCAACGATGTCTCTATAAACCCTACTTGATTTGTAGCAAGAAAGGAAGAATTGACAAACAATACATAATCCATATAATTGAAAGAAATTTGGGGCAAAAAATTTCAGTACAACTTTGAATGAAGACTTATATTTAGACATTATTAGGTTTAATGTACAAAAATATAGTATAATTGGTCTGAAAAAAATAGCATTATAATTGCAGGTCAAATGGAAATGGATATTTTTGAAAAATTAGCAGGTATACAAATAAATGAAAAGTTTGGTTGGATGAAGTTAGCAAGTCTTCACAGTAGAGTAATTCAGAAAATGTGAAGTTAGCAAGTATCTGTAGAAACCAAAAAAATGGCATCTATGCAGTCATATATTGAAATTCAGCAGCTGTGTACAGAAATAGCCGTGACTAATTAGAAGCTGTATGCAGACCAATAGGAGTAAAAGTTAAGCAGTGACTAATTAATTACTACAAACTTTTTAGTGATATGATAAGTAGGGCATGAATATGTTCAGAGCTGCAGAAGTTATAGATTTGAAGCATGACATTTCTAACCTGGATAATTGCAGACCTGCAGAAATTTCAGCATTGATGTGGAAAATTGTTATCTACACAACAAACTGTCAGTTCAGCACATATAGTTGGTGATATAAGATTTAATAGGCATTGCCTAAGTGAACCTGCAACAATTTATGTAGAATGTAAAATTAAAGTTTAAAATATTGTGCATATATATTTGTGATTGTTTGGTTATGCTGATCATGCAGAAATTTTGGACCTGCTTAAGTATTTAGTAGTGATTACAGTATTACAGACCAAAAGATTTCAAAAAAGCATTGTAAGTTAAGGTCTTAGTTACTAAAGAACTTGGATGGTTAATAGACAAAGTTGTGGCTGGCTGTCAGTCCTTTTTCTCAATCTTGATACTTTTTCTTGGCCTGTAAGTGGATAATTTTGGTGTCAAGATGTCTTCTAGGCATGTAGCATCAAAATCGTCATCCAGTACAGCTTTTAGTTTTGCATCAGGAGAAGTTGCTGCATTTGAAGATGAGATGTCCTGGTTGCTTTCAAGACAAATGGAGCCGGTATCCTATTGCATTGTTAAGATGGAAAATCTATTAGCTTATTGTTGTTTTAGTAATTATTGAAGGAGAAATAAATTTTTTGTTCATATACTTACACTTTCAGCCATGTGTTGTTTGTCCTTGGATTGTGTTAGTGATAAATTTCCCTATGAAGTCTGCTTGCAAATGGGTTAGTAGTAAGAAACTGAATATAAAATACTATAAGAATTGTTACCTGAGTGATTTCTGCGGAGTTTTGAACATGTTGGATCATTTTGCTGTTGGCAGTCATTTTTTTGACAGTGAAGGTTTTGATCCTTTTCTGAAGGTTCATATTAGAAACCTCGACTTTGAAGATATATCTTTTGTTAACCAAAGTTTCTAACTCATCGGGAAATGAGTCAGGATATCCTTCCTACAATGTCACATGGGTAATAAAGATAAGTAAGGATATAAGTGGTAATTGAGATGTTATTGCTAAAAATGGTAAATCTGTAGGCATTGTAGTTATATTTGAAAATATAGGGTCTGATTTCAGTGCAGGTAAGCAAGTTTAATATGATAAATGGTAAGTGCTAAAATTGTTAAATCTGTAGGCATTAGAGTGCATAATATTTCAGTGCAACTATTAATAAAGTTTCATAAAGTTCAATAAGAAAGTATGTTAAGAAGCTAAAAAATAGTGTTTTAAAATATTAATGGCAGTTGAGTTTAGTAAAATTGAAAATCAAGTTTTGAAGATTGTAGAGGATAAGTGGCACTACAAAAATAATAAAGTTGTAGTCATGAGTTGAATTCATACTTTAATCAAGTCTTCTCTCAGCTGTTGGGCAGATTTCCCAATAATTGGAATAGCTTCGTTGTCAAATATTGTTAGAGAGGCTGTCCCTGTATGATCTGAAACTAATACTTGAATTTTGAACCTAATAATGAAAAGAGAGTGTTAATTAAAATTGTAAATTGGGACTATAACATGTAATTGGTAGTTTTGATCAGAATTTATAGTTTATCTGATATGATTACTGCATTTGATACCTCGGTATTAGTTTTTCAAATGTAGTGCTGCATTCAGGGCACTTCATTACAGTAATTGGTTCTGGCACTTTCTTTGCACACTTATAGCAGGAGTTATAGTACCAATTGTTAGCTGTTTGAATCCTGTCTACTGTAGCCAATGTGAAGAAACTTCCTGTCTGAAAGTCATGTGATTTGGTATAGGTATAAGATATAAGTTGGAGGAAATGGCAATGTAGGAATCAATAATGACTGAAAGAACCTGGTTAGAATTTTTAATGTTAGCAAGTGTGGATATCTCTGCTCCAGCCTTGAGTTCATCTTCTATATTTTGAACTTTTGAAACTGTTCGTTGGCTTTGTGTTGGAGTGAGAGATTCTATATTGGAACTTGGCAGTCTATAAGAATGTAGAGTAATGCTGTGTTAGTGAAACTGTAAGTCATGAAAATGGTATATTAGTGTTTGAATATTATGTGAGATGTACCGGTTCAACAGTTCCTTAGCTTGTGGAATGTCTGGATTCAACATTAACTTTGTTGCATTGAACGAATTGGTGATAATGTTTCTTCCTGTCAATAAAGGAAAAGGGCATATTAGTGTATATAAGATTATATAGTAAGGATGTCAAGTAAAACTCATGAAATTGTTGTACCTTCAAAAACTTTTACTCTAGCTAATTGGAAAACGACTATCGTAAGTTCTCCATTGTGCTTTGCCATAAATTCTTCAAACTGGTTCACATGTTCATCCCACAGAATACAATGGATTTCATTGTCTCTGCAGCAAAAAAGAATATAATATTTATCATATGAGATTACATATGATATTACTAATAATAATGAATCACCAAACTGCGATGGACATCATACTTGTCATCTGATATAATAATTGTTTGTCTTTTGGTTGGTACACCATTATAAGTGTAAGACCTTGATAGAGTATAGGTTCTGAGGAGTCCGAGGACATCTATAAAAGATTTTTCATTAATGGTGGAAGGGGTTTGAAAATATTAGGAAATAGATAATTGATATGAGGAAAAGAAAGCATTAGAATGCAGATTTGACGAAGGGGAAGAATTTGTCTTGAGCAGTGCTGGAGATGATTTGTTCGAAGGGGAAGAAGTTGAAAGCATGCATGTCGATATCAGCTTCAACCAATTTGGCACTTGTCGTTCTGTTAAAACTTATTTTGTACTGATTATTATTGGTCTTGTAGCGTCCCTTATACTCTTCAACCATGAAAGTCTCAATTTGGTAGCATCACCCTTCAATAATGATTGAGTTCCACTTTTCAGTGAAATCTTTGCCTATGGTTGCGTGAATGGTGTCTTTCTGTTAATTTCATGTGGAGGTTAAATCATTAGAAAGATGTCTGAAATTATCTAATGTAATTGTAAAGTGATAAACGATGGAGATTGTGCCCTAGGGCCAATCATTTTTATTTATGTGTTATTTGAACATATGTATTTTTGATTAATTTATAGAGATAAATTATGTTGTTATCATATTATTAGCGTGTTTACTATGATAGCGTCCTTGATTAATTATAAGATAATTAATCTAAAACTGTCCCTGGTCGATCATTCACGTGGGAACGTAAATGAACTAAGACCAGCATGACCTCGGTGTATAGAGATACATGCACTAGATGCTTCTCGAGAGCCATGGTG